>JAINUG010000084.1:807500-877500 GCA_029706075.1 Aldrovandia affinis | reverse complement strand
GTGCCTCAGGGTATAAAATCGTGAAGGCCACAATCAGAAAACATGATTATCAGCTCAGCGTTCACGTGGGGAGATGTCATTAACGCGCTCAACCCTGTCACGGACGCCACTGCGCGTCTCGTGCAAGTTGTAAAGTTTATTCTGAGGAGCCACTAATGCCCGTCATTAACAGTGTCAGAGAAGTTATGTAGTAAAAACACAGCTGCAAGCTGGCAAGCTGGTCTTTTTAAAACCTGTTTCTAATCATTTCATTAGTTACAGCTTCCTTATCCACACACCCCTTTTTTGGGTTGGGTCAATGATGTTTCCTGTTTCTGCATGTGCCTGTAGCCATACTTGTTTTTGAACACCCTGAAGAAGGCTGCTTGACATAGGTTAATAGATTCGCACTGCAAATGCAGCTTTATTCCCTCAGACACATCACATAAAAACTGTAAAGCAATAAAATAACAAAAAACTGATACCTTTCTGAAACCCATAACATTTCTTCATAACTTTCTGCCACATCACATCACTTCCTTTTTTCCCCCCCACAACCTCCTCCACTCTTTGAAGGACAGCTTAATTAATTTCAGCATGACACATCTGAAGCATTAACTAGACAAATGCAGAATTATTACCAATGCAAATGAGTTTGATCACCCCGCCCCCTGCCCCGCCTTCTGTTGGCACTACTTTTTCCTCAAAGATTTCTCTGATGGTGGAACGAAATATTGAATTAGGAAAAGTTTGTATTCCAAGCGTGGGGTTAATTACACGCACACACGTTTCCCCAACACGTAGCTGAGGTACTTTAGGCCTTTTAGGTATGGGATCAGCTGGATCGAGGACAAACAAAACCAGCCCCTTCACGTAAAAGGGAGCAGCTCTCCATTTCCAGGATTTAAGGCAGAAACATAAACTCCATTAGCACCGTGGCCCTGAAGCCCGCCCCAGCCCGCTCTGCGTGTAAAGATCTCACGCCGGCTACAGTGCAGAGCAAACTGTGAGCCCAAACTCAGCACTTCTAAAAACAGCACCAGACCCGGCGTTCTTCTTGGGACGAGATCACTTTGACTGGAGTTATTGTTCGCGCTTACATAACAGCTGCAGCTCTGCAGCCATTCGCAGACCCTCGGGTTAATTCATACGCTGTCAAATTACATTAAGTTCGGGAGGCGGGGGCTCCATCAAACGTGTGCCAAGATTCATCCAAAAAGAGACGGGGGGTCAAAGGTCAACGGTTTCCTTATTTCGTCTAGAGAATGCTACAAATGCACACAAAAAAACCCACTGAATAATCACTGGCACCAGCAAGATAATTTATATATATATATATATATAAAACAGAAAGTGTAACTTTCATTACATAACAGAAAGTGTAACTTCAACCCTGAAAGAGTGGGGGATGGGGGTGGGGGGGCAATACAGTCACTTCGTTCCTGTTAAATTTAAACATCAGAGTTGATGTGACATTCAACATTTTGTCTGTGTAGCGTTCAAGCACGCTCTGTGACTGAAATGAAAACAAATCTTTCGCCCGAAAGAGAACATGAGGTTTGGGCCATGCTCTCACTTCCCTTTTACCAACCTCAGTGCCACAGCACAGCCGCACTGAGAATTTCACGAAGAGAATGCTTCTAGTCACAGCCCACAAGGGCCTACCAGTGGTTCTGTGTGGCTCAGTAGGTAGAGCATGACACTGACAACGCTTAGGTTGTGGGTCCGATTCCCATCGGGGCCATATATACTGAAGGATGTATGCATTCGCTACTGTAAGTCACTTTGGATAAAAGCGTCTGCTAAATGGCATATGTTACGCATGTTATGCTGTGCTCTGTTGTACAAAGGATCATGACTGTTATAAACTGTCAATCCAGGGAGACCAACCAGAGTTTGTGTACAGTTACACAGGAAGTCAAGGTATGACAGGAAGTCAGAGCAGCAGAGAAACTAGTCCTATTTTTTTCCAACGCTGTATTTTCCAATCGTCATTTTAAACCGCTTTCTGGAATCTATCCATTCTGTGCATGGGTTAAAACAAGAAATATAAAGCAAAACCTTTTTCCTTTTCTCTTTGAAATAAAAAATTCTGGGGCCCAGAATCTTCTGTGCTAAATTCTCCGACCTCAACTACCGGAGGTGCTTCTTACGGTAATTTTCCATTGGCTGTTCCGTTGCCTGTTCCACTGTTTGCACGGTGTGTTTTTGTGCGCTTGGGTGTGCGTTCTGCACTGGTGTCCAATCTGACAACCACTTGCCTGTGGCAATCACATAGCCCACCCCCCCGCCCCGCGGAGCCAATAAAAACCATGTGAGATGACCGCACAGGTTGCACGTTAGTTAGAGAGAAGCGGTTTGGCCAAAGGCAGCCATCATAACTCCAGGTCGCTAATCATTTGTCATTGCCTGTTGTGGCACAGTAAACAGCGTTCACTGCTAGCCTCTCAGCCCTGCAAAGCAGTTCAATGCACGCGGGGGGCTTACAAATGGATGTACAAATGGCACCGATGCACGTCCTTGTTTTTGAACGCGTTTGTACGCGAACGAGGGAGCGAGACTCGATATATGCAGAAGGGTTTCTCGAAAAGCCAATGAAAGTGTGTCCGTCTGTTCGTCCGTATGTCCGTACATCCGTCCGTTCACAGGAGAGAGCGCGAGGACGGGTGTTTCAGCTACAGGTGTAAACAGGTGTAGGGTTTCATTTGATACGTGAGAATGTCAACAGGAAATGTATAATGCAGTTCTGTTTTCTCACGTGTACTTCGCCTCAACCCCTCCCAGGACCCACCAGTGGATGCCGACCCACAGTTTGAGAACCACTGGTCACCACTGGTCTACACAATCCATTCGCTTAGTATTAATCCGACCTCAGACAACTGAACAAGTAGTATACCTAACTAGAAGAAGAAGAAAAAAGCAGACAACCTGGTATTAGACATACGAAACAATGAAAAAAGAGAGATTTGTGAATGCCGAAGTCTAATATTATAGCAGAAGCGACAGGCTGCCTTTCCAGCGCAGCTCCTCCAGCGGACTGACCAAACCAGTTCCTGGGGCAGGGTAATGGTTCACACGCGGCAGCGCTGGGCTCTTAATTGCCGGCGCTCTGCGTAAGTGGTGCCCGCTGTCCACTGTTTGTTTTGGGAGTCGCCGCTGCCCAAGCAGCCGATTTATTTTAATAATGTGCAAATACCGTCCGCACCCTGCCAAAAAAAGCAAGTCCACTGCTCTACATGTCGACAATTCATCAATTGGAAAATACATGTTTAACACTTTTAAAGGTAGCTCGTTTCTGTGATCCACCTTGAGACAATAATAATAATGATGAACACACGGCTATTAGCACCATTTTTGTCAACTTGCCAACTCGATGCAGATGGCACGGCGAGACACTCGGAAAATTACAGGCGATGTTTGTTCGCAATAAAAGTGTTGCACAGAGGTGCCGTTGTAACCATTGTTTAAACATTGGCTTCGCGCGTGTCGGTTTTAGTTTTTTTGGGCGATTACTATTTTTGTAATTTTTCTTCTGGAAACAATGGCGAGGCAACAGTAGGTCCTCTGGCAGACAAGACAGCAGATGGATACGATACGGTCTTCCAATGTTCACGGTTGCCATGGCCTAAAGCAAAAACAACAACAAAAATGTCATGCAAAAGAGATAATTTGGTTATGTGACTCCAGTCATTAACGGCTGAACACAGAACAGCCCTGTTCTTCAGATCCGCGCAGGATAAGGAAAGCACCGTTCTGCACATGTGCAGGATTTGAAGGGACGCACGGCCAAACAGACCAACTCTCAAGGAAAGAGGAACAGTGAAAGTTGGCGGATAAGGTAGCATCCTCATAGGTCAAACGGGCAGCAAGCAGTCAGGCCTGGTCAATGTAATCTTATGTCACATTAATACACGTGACACAAATTCACTCCCACAGCATTTTTTAACAGTCAATAATTGTCCTAATATATGTCAATGATTAACAGCTGATAGTGTTCTGCAGTTCTGTTTCCAGATGAGCGATATACAGGGAGCATGGAGAGTTAGAAGCTGGTCTAAATCCTAGTACTATCCATCAATGCAGAGAGTGGTGGTGACATGTATGACAGCGTATAACAGCAGAATCGGGGGGTCGGAGTGACACGCCACACAAGTTATCAAATGGGAAATTGTGTGGCGTGTCACCAGCCCTGTGTAGTGTGTCACCAGCCCTAGACTCGCCAATGATGTCACTGTCATAAGCCTGCCCCCCCCCCCCCAAACATGTATTATAAGCAGGCGGCAGGGTGCTTATTGTATGAGTGGCAGACAGTTTCTATGTTAGAGCCAATTTTGAGGGGGATGGGGCAATTTCTCCAAGGTCTGTTGATCAAATTGGCTGGAAGTTCTCATGTCCTGTCTACGTGCCACAGAAATTTTATTCCTCAAGTTTGGCTCGTTTAAAAGTTAGCCTTTAAAAGTTAGCCCTGAACAAAAAAAAACAACCACAGGATAATGAGGCCAGGGTGTCAACTTACAGGAAAAATATTAAAATGGGAAAGCTTCACATTGGGGAAATAGAGGGCACATTTTGATTTGAGGTTAGCTATTCTGTCTGTGTCCATGGTATGTTTTGACAGTTTCTCCGATCGGAGGTTAGAGCAACGAGAGAGTGAACTGGCCAGTTAGGCTCGTTTTTTGCGTGGATCTCTTCATAAATCAAGCCCAAGAACAAAGAAGTCCAACCTATTGGTCTAAAATGATTACACTTACTTATAGTTGAGAAGTTCCTCTATCCAATCAGATTGATATCAGTTCGTTTTGGCATTGCCTGATTGCTTTAGAATGTTTTGATGTCATGCAAAACCCTTTCTGCTCAAGTCTAGACCCGAATCACTGGGTCATTGCTAAACAATGCAACACGCGCCGTTCTTAACTTGGCCAACTTAGCTAGATAGCTAATCACGAAAACCATGCAAGTAGCCAGAAACCGCAGTGTGTGATTGGACAGATTTTTACCTCTCCTCCTGGGATAGCCCATCTTTGGTGTGCTCCTCTTCAGGCTACAAAAAAACAAGGCATTCAGTCACAAATCATCAACTTCCAAAACATCAACAACAGCTTCCTTACCAACCTTCCACAGAGCCATGACATCACCACCCTTGGTCAGGATGTCCAACCAATCAGAGAACCCCTTGCATGCATGTCCTCATCGCGCATCATGCACATTTATTATTTGTGTGCATACAAAAATACACAATTCATACAACATTTACATACCACAGAAACAAAACATTGAATAACTATTATATATATTGTAATAATTGCAGCAATGGGTGTCAATTAGAGAATGTTCTTTGTAACTGCAATTAGGTGAACAGTTCTGGGAATAAGTTTAGGGCCAGGGCTAGGTTTGGGGTCAGGGGTACTGTGGGAAGGGAAAATGGGTAGGACAGGGGGCGTGGGGGGGCATTACTGTGCAGTTCCACAGAAAATGCATGGCATATTATAGTGTTTAATTCATAACAAATGCTCATAATTCCACCTTAATATAAAGTGGTACCAATTACGTGAACACCTGCAGCTATGCTAGTCATAAGCAGACCCAGTAGGCCCATCTGAACCCATCATGAGGAGGACAGAGTGAGGGGTAATATGTCTATCTCTGTTTATGAACGGTGAGGCTTGGGATGGGCTTCTGCAAAGGTCACTAGCCCCAGCAGTTGGTAGTTACAACAGCTGCTGCTGTACTGTAATATATTAGCTGTGTGGGTCACTCTGACCCACTCTGGATAAGGGAGACTGCTCTGCAAATATACGACAACAATGCGATGTGCCAAATGCGCTTTCTCCACGCAACAAACTCCACTCGCAAGACGGAGTCACCTTTAAATTCCCCCATAATCAAAACAGGTGGGACTTTAATTTATCAGCACCATTAGCGTCATTTCTGCCGTGCAGGCCAAAAATTGAATCATTTCCTGGAGAAATTTCACTTGAGAACCGATTGCTGTGGATGCTTAGCATGTTGATTACTCACTTGTGGATGAAAATGAAAAGGTGCCTTCAAATAACTGTACAAATTCTCTATGATGGAAGATGCCTTTGTTTAAAAGGCAAGCATTTGAAGGTAGGAGGCTAACGTAATCAGGTCTTACTGATAAAGCACTGCTGTTAACTCTTCTATAATATGACAACTGAAAGCCTAATAGGTGTGTGCTGCCAGCCCATAAACTCCAACAATATAAACACCGGTTTTCAATATATGCCCAGTTCGCTTATATTGTTTGGAGTGATTGGGAGGTGTATATTACACAGAGATAACAAGCTACCCGCAGCCCAAGCTCTCCTGCTAAGAAGTCTGAACAAGACATGTTTCCATGGGAACAACATGAGACATGCAGGCTATACCATGACATCATAAATACAACACATGGCTGGCAGTGGAGATTCTCTGTTTGCTTGTTCTGTGTAAAGAGAGCACATTTGTATGTGTTGCGTGAGGGATACAGGGAAGGTATGGGATTTAAGTACAGTGACTACACAGTTAAAGCACCTTTTATGGCAACACTACCCACAGGCTGAAATGTTTACACCATTGTTTAATTTCACATCCTATTGGCACACAACCCATAAAGGTTCCCTTTCCTCTGCCATCAACACAGAGCGCAGAGATTCACCACAGTTAGCCAACAGAACACCTGAACACGAAAGCAACGTTGACCGAGAATGCATTTGATTCCACTCGTATTGACACGCGTATCAATTTCCAAACACTATTTATTTTCCAGTGTCTTTAACATGCTTGCCCACCTCCATTTAGCATTCAATTCAACTACAAAACTGGAATTTGGAAAATGAGACATGTGCAATTAGCAGAGCCGCTAACGATTTAAATCACTGGTAGAGAACAATGCTGTCGTTTCCCTAGGCAGATTCCCATAGTAACGGAACTGTACACCTATGAAACAAGTCAAACTAATTCCTTGCAACTGGTGAACTAACAAGAGGGTCAAGAGATCGCAAACGGAAACAAACAGTGTCTTTCTTCTCTGAATTATAAGCCAAAACCAAATTTAATAACAGGCTTTGTTTGATTTGTCAAAAGATTTTATAAAGTTCCTCTTTGTCAATCGCTTCACCTAGCGCTTGCTGAGTGACGTAACAAATGGGCGCAACATGCAGGGACCAGAGTTTATCATTTAGCGTTTAGAGTTAGGCTCGCTCGCGAGTGTTGGGAAACCTGTCTCTCGACGTGACACAAACACTGAGGAATGTAAACACCTCAGCACCTGTCAATCTCATACACAGGCAATTTAGGGTGGGGCTCGGGATATGAAAACTTAAACATATCTGAGCCTGAAATGGTGGCCAAGTCTACTGCAACCTTGTTTTGTTTTTTTCACTCATTGGTGATCCGTGCCTGCCTACGACCATGCCGAAAACTGTATGAATAAAACAAATAACGTGGTGTAAACTATCACACAAAACAACCAAGAAAATGTTAAATGTTATGTACTCTTTTGAGTCCGCTGGGAGTGTCGCTTAGAGGGAAGAAAAGACTCTCTCTCTCTCGGTGTAAACTTCTTAAATGGATTTACTGTGTAGTCGCAATCAAAATCAATTAAACCAAACAAGCCTGTAAGCAGTCTCCACCTCTTAGAGAGGAATGAGCCCAAACAACTTCTCGTGCATCTGAAAGTAACTGCATGACATTTTTGGAATACATGTGGAACACGGATATATCTCAATCGCTATAGGCCGTATAGATTTATCGAACTCCCCAAATAAAGTGACAGCCCAAGCCAACGGCTACGATAAAAACAAAAATAACTGGAGGGTCGTACCCATTCCAAAAGGTTTTATCATTTGTAAAATGCAACAGAGATGCATTAATAGATGTAATAGATGCAACAGAGAACACGATGTAATCTAGCAAAACCACTGTGACCACCGGCCACATGGCACTCCGGGAACAGGTGGTCCGGACAGCACTGGGGCATCCAGACTCTTATCCCGCTCTTTCATCGCCATCAACAACACGCCGAACCCCCCGTCCAGCGCTACACTGCACGCTGGCGGTCATCTCATCGCAGCAACAACAAAAGTAACGCATTTGAAAACACTGTCAATGATTTGCCAACACACTACACTGTTTACATTCGATGTACAAGCAGAGCCCGACAGCAAGCCAAGTTAGACACCTACGTCGGGTGTTAGGGACACGATGCATCACTCCCAGTTAAGTTTGCTCCCCATCGTCTGCACCCGGTCAATCGTCAGCCTTTGAGGGGCTTGTCTAATGCTTTTGATGCATTAATAAAATGCGCTCCGTATACGATAAGGTCCAGCTGGTCTGGCAATCCCCCCAAAAAAGGCTCGCGATACGGTAAAGTTATCTTACCTGAGGGAGGACCAGGAGTTCAGCATCCTCGGCTTGCCAGACCTCGACCACGCCGGACAGCCGGGAGAGAGCTGGGGGTACGGCGAGAGTGACGTGCAGCGTTAACGCACTAAACTTGGCTGAGAGATTAAACAGTGGCAAAACGCATATCGATGTTTCGTAGGCTTGCTGGCTAATGTTATTTGTGAAAAGTCAGGTATGGATTACTTAAAAACGATTAGCTATCGAATATTATGTAATGTTGGGATAGTTAACAAGCTAGATTGGGATGTGACAAAGACATGCATTTGGAGTACTAGAGATAGCTAGCTAGCTAGAAAGCCAGCTCTCTCTTTTAAGTTAGCTCACAGGCTAACTAGCTACTGGCCAATCCGCTATTGATAAAACTCCCCTGAATAGAAACAGACTTGGCTAGCAAGTTAAAGGCATGGTCGTGGCATTTTGTTGTAACTAGCTACACGAAACGTGACACAGTGGTAGCCTATGTGCTTTGCCTGGCTAACATTGTGCATAGCTTGCGAGCTAACATAACACAGCGATGCTATCATTACAGGAAACTACGCTATGAACAATAATGATTTGGTCTGGATGAAGGGTTGGCAAAAATGGATCTGGTAAGTTTGTGACTCAATGCGTAACTTTTAAATGCCCATGTTTCCGAATAGCACGAATCATTACCGTAGCTATATACGTGTGACGTTTTAAAACCCCAACACACAGAATACAACTGCAGTATTGCCTTTCCACCAAACGACTTTCTGCCTTCAAATGCTGGTGCCAAAGTCAGCAGTCACTTCGCTCTCTCCTGAAACATTTTAACAACGGATACATTCATCCTGCTAGCAAGCTACGTCTAGTATCAAACGTGTTGCCCAGACCTTGGAGTTGTGCCCCTCCTGGTTGAGCGTGGGGCAAAATCAGCTGCAGGATCCCAAGTAGAACATTTATCCACGTTTTCCTGTGGCAGTTGCCGCCTTGCTGAAACTCCCTCAGCACCGCCATGCTGCACTGTTCGGCTTGCAGCCTTGCTTTGCTGCGCGCTGTGTGCTTTCTCTTTCTCTCGCCCCCCTCTCTCCTCTCCTCACACACCCTCTCGCACACACACATACACATACACACAACACACACACACCCTCCTCGTTCCCCGCCCTCTCGCTTCGCACTGTGTAGATTAAAGAGTGCACGCCTACAAGGGCTGTACAACTATATAAATGTCGAACTGCTGAAAGAAACCACAGTGGATCGAACGTCTGTCTCAACCCCAAGTCAATGTATCGTGTGCCTTATCAACAATGCGAAATCTTACTTTGAAAACACGGTAAACTGCGCGAGTAGGCTGCACTGGGCTGTCATGTCAGCCTCGCACATCGTAACGTGCTCATATCGCTGTTCCCTTTGTTCTTAATAACTCAGTTAAAGCCTTCACCTTGTCCCATATTTTATTTCACATGCGACTTAATAATACATACTAAGTTCCTGCCATGTATGCTAATGAAGTAGTCTACATAATATCACACCGTAATATTCTTGATAGCCACACTAATGCACCCATTGCAGAAAAGGTTTTGTACTGTACATTTTTTATAACGTTACATTAGGTACAGTCAATTCTTAAGTGATTTAAATTGTGTTTTAAAAGTGGATCCAATGCCTTGTTCGCCTTAATGCAAATGATTTCAAGATTATCAAGGCAAGCCCATAGGCGTCAACCTTTAGAGAAAGCTGTCCTTATTTTCCAGGTTTAAAACCTGTATAAATTCGTCAAAACCTTGTGGACATACACAGAACAGCATATAATTAAAATCATTAGCAACCAAAACTCATTTATCTGGTTCAAGTTTAATATATTCATTTAGATTTACATTAAGATTTCACCTATACATTTAGAAATTACATTGTGTACACATTTATAAGATTTATAACATTAGTAGCCTACACAAAACAACATATTTAAATTGTTTATGATCAGTCCATTTAAAATTAGTACACAAAACAACATATTTAAATTGTTTATGATCAGTCCATCTGTATGACAAATGCTAAAATGTAGGCACATTTAATTTAAATAATGGAAAGGTTAATACTGTTGACATATTTTTAGATAGAGAGAGAAGACGCGCTTGCTACGACTGAGCTAACTTACGGTTGAATGCACTAAAATAATCAGTCACTTAAAAAAAAAAACGTATCAGAATAGATTTCCCGTATCCTAGCCTTATACGGCCGTATACGTCCAAAATAGTGGGTAACCCGTATGGGTTGACACCTATGCAAGCCTATGCCTCGAATGAATAAATAAATGGCAAGACAGGTGATAGAGCTATAACCCTGGACTCTTAAGGTCACAGTCAATTAGGAACAGCTTGAGAGCACCTGTCGGCCCTTTAACCAAGCTTAGTTTGGCACTTGAATGTAACAGTGTATGGAAACGTCTCCTACAGTGTCCCTTAGTTTTGAGTGTACAGGTTTCGTGCCTGTTCTGTTGTTCACCGACTACTCTTGTTATGTGCGACAAGAAGGCCTGCTAAATCAATTTTAAAAATGTACATTTAAAGAGTATCCCTGTATCCATCAGACCCAGATTAAATCTAATATTGTGTGTAAAAAAAACACAACAACAATATACCAATACTTACTCAGATTTGTTTCTCAAATTTAAGCACAAAGGGATCTACGCCTCTTGTTAATTAAAAAGGAAAATGGCGAGCTTAACCAACATTCCAGTTTATTGACTCACCAGGGTAAAGCAAGAGGCGAAAAACCGTGATCACGGTGTCTCTACTTAATTATGCTTGAGGAAATAATTAGTAGCTGGAGTTTAGACTATTTCATGCCTAAGATCCCAGCTAAGTCTCCGGTAAAGAAACCACGTATGGCCTCACCAGCAGATAAAACTGGGCACGTTATCTGGTAAATATTGTTTCATAAAAATGAGCTTTATTTGCTTTATTAATTTAGCGCCATGCAGTGGGCTTGTTTTTGTGGACTGCAGCGCATTGCCCTTTTATTTAACATCCTAACACCTTCTCTCCAGAGTCATTTTTCTCATGCCTACACCTTTGCTCTGTGGACTTTTGCCAATTGTTGGTTGTGGACATTTTGTTTTCGATGTAATCCACCTGCTGGAAAGTCCGAAGAGGGGATACAATTCACCTTTTTATATATCACAATCCAGAAATGTGTAATTTAGACACACATCAAGATCTACAGGGGCCTGTACGCGAGTGGTTACTTTCTGAACAAAGGAAAGGGAAATACTCAAGACTTGACCTCTTGCCAAATTGCCCTTCCTGGAAGGCCTGCCTCTCTTAAGCATATATATATATATACGAGAATAGGTGACTATTTTGGTGTTCTGAAATTGCAGTGTCCAAGAAGACTTGAAAGGGATGCTGAGCAATGCCATTACACACAAAGGACAACAAAGTGTCAGGTAATTGTCACTCTGAAGTTGTAAGCCGTCGTCTTCCTATCCAACGTTGAGTGCCACGGATGTACGCCCCCCCCCCCACTGCACCTTAACACAAATGACTGGAAATCCATGTGATTCCACGTGCACCGTGTGTGTGTGTGTGTGTGTGTGTGTGTGTGTGTGTGTGTGTGTGTGTGTGTGTGTGTGTGTGTGTGTGTGTGAGAAACGGTGCATCGATTTTCAGTAAGTGCTTCTAATGGCCACTACTTTTGCCCTTTCTACCGAGAGTGCATGGATGTTTGTTGTTGTTGTTGTTGTTGTTGTTGTTGTTGTTGGGAACCAATCTTCGCCCTCGTATTTAAACAGGGCGCACAATCTCCTGCTCTTCCTGGTCTCTGTGCACTGGACAGGAGAGAGCGGAGCACTCATGTGAATTTATTCTTTTTCCACTTCAATTATCTAAACATCTTAACAGCACCACTTAATGTGAAATATTTCCTGCCTCTGTAATCCCCATTTAAATTGATAAGCGTGTATACAAGCGCAGAAGCTTATGAAGGGCTTTTCATAAGATATTATTGGGTTAATTAAAATACAATAACACAAGCTCGATCTTTATTTATGTTCTACTGGGAATTCCAGAAACATGCATCCAAAAAAGGGCTTTGTAGTGTTCAGAAGGAAGTGCCAGGAGACAGGAATGCAGTGTATTAAAACTGTGCTACTCTTTACTGCAGTTTTAGCTTTTGTCAGTGTTCATACTGGTGGCTACGCACACACATGGGTGTTGAAAAGTTAGTCTTGGGTCCAATAAACGTGTCTGTAGAATGACAGGATGTGTCATGGTTGTGTTTTACTACTAGGTCTGGGGGTATTTCATTCATAGAGTCATCATATTTTGAAATAAATGTTCCTTTAAAAACTTTTTTTAGCTTTTATTTTCTCAACCAGTTTATCATATGTATATATATTATATATGTATATTTATTTAACATTTATTTGCAACTCAAACTTTCATTTGTTTTGTGACATTATCTCCTACCACACATTTTAAGATGCCATTTTTTCCCGTCTTTTAATATCTCAGTTTCCTGTTGTAAATGCCAAAAGAAAAGCCGGTTGCACAGCATTATTGCTACGTTGCTCTGAAGTGGCATTGTATTCTTGTGTTAAACCAACTGACGTCTGTCAAATTATGATTTGGGGAGGTACATTTACATTTTAGGCATTTAGCAGACGCTCTTATCCAGAGCGACTTACACGGTTTACATACAATCCATTTATACAGCTGGATATTTTACTGAAGCAATTCAGGTTAAGTACCTTGCTCAAGGGTACAACAGCAGTGGCCCACCTGGGAATTGAACCTGCAACCTCTGAGTTACAAGCCCAGCTCTCTAACCATTACACTACACTGCCAGCCTTGGGTGTCTTCCAGCCCCTTTTGATGGTTGAGGATGTATGGTTGAATTCCTACTTTTTTCCTTTTTCATTAAATACTATACTATGATGCATTGGGGTGCCCATTAAATTAATACAGCCCTACCAGCCTGTATGTTTTTCTTTTTCTCTTAAATTAGTACAAGTAGTACTGGAAGGATTTATAGTGCTGGGCACTGCTTTGTGCAGCTCGGCTCATCAGTAGTGAAGGACTACCCCAGGAAGTTGTGTAGCTCATGTAGAAACAACGTGGTTTAGCTCTGAGCCGCAATGCACCATTTGCTCTGCACTCAAGTGGAAAAGTTGTTAATAAAAAACATGACTGACTCATTTTGTTGTTGCAAGTTAGTCCGTAACTCAAGACACAGCAACATGCAACTCCCACGTGGCCACTCCACAACAAGCCTGTCGTACAAACACATCGGGGGCAAAGGCGGTCTCTTACACATTTAAGACGGCTTAAAATATTTACCTGAGGTCAACGACGAACGGTGCGTTGAGGAAATGTCACTACGTTGAATGATTTCTGGTATGTGCCTTTTGGGACGGTGACCAATTGGTATGATTCAGGAAAATACAGCGCTAATAAAACAGCATGTGCCAAACAGGGCCAATGTCGTTTTGGGCCCAGGGCACATTCCCTACCCATGTTACTGGGAACAGCTGATGTTTGGGCTTGCCTCTGCTTTGTGTGTCAGGAAAAAAACAAGCACTTTGATGGCTGACTGTGTTGGGAATTTGAGTTCCAGCATGCGAGAGCGATCTTTTGTCTCTCGGGCATGTTTCTCCGTACAGCCTTAGATTTCGAATGCCGTAGGGATCGTATATCCACAATATCTGTGACTGATAACATCATTAAGTCCCCGAATGTCAGAATGTAAGCTCTTAATTTATCTACAGATGACGTGTGCTTCATAGCCAATAAGTCTGAAAAGCAACCACTCCTCACTTAGATCACATAAGCCAAGGGTCCTGGAGCAGAAAGTCCAAATTGCAAATCAAGTCCGCAATCTGAGCCGTCTGACGCATGCAACGCAACACACATGCAAGGGTTTGTTCGGTGCCTTTTTGTTTTTCAGTCGGAAGGTTTTTGAGCTGTGATTCCAGCGAGGACGAAACACACGCTCACACAATACCCAGCAGGCAGCTGTGTCTGACCAGAGGTTACTGTCCACAATCTGGGTCCAAATCTGTCCCCCCCCCCCACGTATGAGATTTGCCCCTCTCAGTCCAGTTACTGAGCAGACAGACACTCCCAACCCTGTCTGTTCCTTAGTTTAGTGTACCGCAAACAGGGAAATGCAAAGAACACAAATTCTGTCATGGCATTCCAATTAGAGTTAAAACTCGACATATTAGGGCCTCATTAATGCCTAATTATATACACTCCCCTTCAGTCAGTTTTTTTCTATTCTCTGAAGTGCACTTCCTACAGTTGTTCTTCTGCCAGCGCCCCAAGGAAAGGTCAAACGAGCACAGCATGTTATAAGATCCCGTACTGAGGTGAGAAATAATCATCTATAATGTCGGATGCCCACAGACCCAGAAATGGGTTTGTTGTGGGGGAAAGCAAGAGCGGGATGTACCGGCGTGACCCTGCTCCTTCCGCTCGAGAAAATCGCACGCATTCTGCCCAATGACTCGCCGGGTTTTGTTCCTGCGATAACTCGACGACGCTGTGCAGCGTTCCCCCGGCAGGGCGAATTAAAGGCGATGCGGTCACCACGGACCTGGCCTCCCTCCAATACCAATGCGAGGCGTATGAAATCAGTTAAGGCAAGACTCCGCAAAACATTGCACAATGGGTTTCATGGATTAGGTGGAGAGAGACAGAGAGAGAGAGAGAGAGAGAGAGAGAGAGAGGGGCATTTGTCGTGGTGAATTTTATTTATGGACCTTGCTTGAAACGTGGCCAACGCGTCTCACTTCCCCCTTGAATAGGCTGGCCGGCCGTGTGGTGTAACAAAAACTGCAGCACAAAACCGATTTCTTTTGTTGCCGAGGTACTGAGGGGAAAGGGGAAGGCGTCACCGTCTGACCGCGTCTGAAGAAGCGCCTGCATGACTCTGGGAATGCCAGGAATCTCTTTTGTGGGGTCTGGGCCGAAAAATGACTTTGTCCAGAGGGCTACGCCTCTGGTGCGACACACACGGGGTTCTGAGAACCCCCGCCCCAAAACCCTCCATCGGTAACCGACCCGTCTGAAGGGGAGCTCTCCGGCACAAAGAGGTGGAAACGTTCTGACGCTCCGGTCTCAGATCGTGTGAATTAGGCCGCTGTGGTCGCACCGCATGCATTTGTCGTTGTCATCGTCTCCCCCCTCCACCGGGAGTGGTGACCATGGCAGTGACCACCTCATTTCCATCATGAAGTCCAGCCTGTCAGTTTCCATGGAAGCAGGTGCCCGAGAAACCAGCCCGCTCACTGTCCATAAGACAGCTCTGAGACGGCCAAAGGTCAGCATAGCAGCTCCTCCAATTCCGCGCCATTAGAATCTCCACCTACCCAGTGCAGAAAACGCACACATAAAGATCAAAGCCGTCGTTAAGTAAAGGCATGAAGCAAACTGGTATTGGGAATGTGCCTTTAGAGAGATGCATCTCTCCTCAAAGTTTTACATTTTACTGGTTTTGTTTGACGAGCACATTAGGGGGGTCTGGCTTGTTTTTCACATCCAAATAAGATGAATTTGCATCTAATTTCTTTGCGCTGAGGTTTTTTATGCGGCTGCGGAGAAAAACCACACAGACACAGTCCGTTTTCATTTAAATGTCTCTCGTGCACCCTCTGCGATGCCACAGGAACAAGAGGAGGGTGCAAAATATCTACATTTAAACCTCTACATTTCACAGACCTCAGGGCTGACGGTTAATTACTCACCAGACCCATTGGAAAAGCATTAGAACAACAGCTCTTAATTACACTGTCAAACCTCTTCTGACTCATGGTCACGGTTTTTCCTTTTTTTAACGCTAGAGAAGTATTTTTAAAATCTGGTTCTTGTCAGCCAGAGCATTTTATAACCGTGTTTCTAGACGTGCCCTTGTCTGACCCACGATATGTTCGAGAACTTTGAAACCACTAATGATGCACTGCAAGAATCTTGAACACTACTCTCTGAGCAGTGTAAACACGATAAAGACAATATGACCGCCCCCGCCCCCCCCCCCTACATTTCTCTCACTCACAAAAGGACCAACCATGTACATGTCAGCCCTCTCTGTTTTACTGTGTCGGGACACAACAACAAAATCAAGGAGGGCAAAATGTGCGCAAAGTGTCGATTTTAATGACAATGTTTGGGCCTAAACCTTGTGTGTGTGTGTGTGTGTGTGTGGGGGGGTTCTGTCAGCAGAGCGAATGCTCCAGATTAACTGCAGTCATCTGCTGTAAGATGAGAGCAGGAATGTAAACACAACCCCCCCCCCGCTGAACAACACTGGCCTCCGCTCCCTGCTCTTCCGTAATGATTGTAGGCGCTGAGATCGCCGCTCCCCAGGGGCGAGGCCCTGGGGTCACACAGTGCACTGGCGTCTCCATTTAACCCGTGACTCCCGCAGTCAGGAGACGGGCCCAGAAGGGCACTGCGCTGACTCCTGCGCACTCACAGTGCACACCTCTGCGCTGGGCTTTCTGTCCATGCAGGCTTTTATGCTCATGGTCACACGCACCCTTTTGGAAGTCGCTTCGGATGAAACCGTCTGTCAAGTGACTGTAATGTAATGTAATGCTGTTTCTCTGAATATTCCCCAAGAATTTCGTTTGAGACCCCTTTTCTTTTGCTAGCTGGACAATAGTCAAATGTTAATGGCTTTTTTTCCTTTGTTACTTGCACAGAATTTTGGGTTTGTGTGCACCAAGGGTAGGCAGTTTCAGGCCTGGAGGGGCCGGTTTGTGTGCGTGCAGGTATTTGTTTACACTAATTGCCCTGGCCCAGCTAGCTAATTAGCTGTACACATCAACGCCGAGTCAACAGTCTTCAGCTGTCATTCATGAGCTCATCAATAAATTTTGCTAAAACCGAATGATCGGTCTCATTAAATAATTAAGAGCAGAAGTTGGCATGAAATCCAGAAACGGATATGGCCCTCCTTGCCCACCCCTGGTGTACACGCACACACACAGATACAGTATATACACAGGTACACACACACACACACACACACATATATATATATATATACATGTACACAGGTACACACACTGTGACCAATGTCAACAGGACAGGGGTTATGTTGGGGTGCAGAAGGGCTTTTCAATGCTTTCAGTCATGTTTCCTTCTCTTCCGTGGCTAATTGGCACTTAAAGGCTCGTGTTATTTAAGGATTGTTTTGGCAGGCGGCTGCCTCACCCTATTCGGGGGAAGCAGAAACCATAATGGCCACTAAACACACAGTGCTCAATGATTTCACACATCACTCTTAAGCATACGCTTCTCGAGTTTGGCTGCCCACTCCGTACGGACACTCTGCTGATACCAGCTCTGGGGATCAGAGTGAGTTAAGGTCAGAGGACCAGACTATTCGCTTGAACTTCAGTTTTGCCATTGCCTTTACGAGCAGGTTGGTGACAACACCCCTGCTTTGTCAGCGTGTGCTCGTACGAGCAGGTGAGAGTTGTGGCATTCCAATTAAAGTTAAAACTCGACATATTAGGGCCTCATTAATTCCCGATTCTGTAGACTCCCTTTCATTCAGTTTTTACATTTATTTATTTTTGGAAATTCTCTGTTCTTTCAGGTGTTCTTTTTCTGGTTCCCCAAGAAAAGGTCAAACTCACAGGTCAAAGGTCAAATGCACAGGTCAAAGGCCAAACGCACAGCATGTTATAAGGTCCTGTACTGCGATGAGAAATAATAAGCTGTAATGCTAGATGCCCACGTTCTCAGAAATGGGTTGTGGGTTGAGCAACCCCACATTGGAAGACCAAACTCTGCAACAGAAACATTGATGACAAGGACACAAACCCTTGGGAGGCTGTCCAATGGCCTACGCCCCAGTGGAGCAATGTGCTTATTGTAAGTAAGCAAGTAATGATGGACATGTACGGCGTATCATATGCACAGGGGATCATTTGTAAGGATAAGTTCAAATATAACATTAGGGAAAAATAAACATTTACATTAAAATACTACTGCTTTGCATAGATGCATTCTGATCACCTGTCTACCTTGTCACCCTGGGTTTGGAGATAAAGATCTCCCCTCTATAACAGAGGTATGGTTTCAAATGCAATGTTAAAGTTTGAACTTTATTTCGCAATGTATGCGTTTTGATTAAAGTTTTTTGTTGTTGTTGCCTTCACTCAGTACCAGGGGCATGCATTGTCCTGACAATCAAATAATAAATTTTAAAAAGCCTATTGCAATATGAGCCCCATAAATTGAAATGTTCTGATTAGTCCAAGCTTGAAATGGCGGGTCAAAGCGCTGTGTGGGTGTAAAGTGGCTCCTTGCGCGGGCACAGACTGCATGTTCAGGGTGGCGGCCTGGCACTGCCAACACCGCTCAGCTCTTGGCCGAGTGCAACGCTCACTGGAGCGGAACGACAGTTGGGTTGCTTTCCTCGAAATGTCACCCTGGGCCGAGGAACAGGCTGGGAAACGGGCCTGCTGTAGCTGCCCTGGTTACCGGCATTAAAGACTTACGCACCCTGGTTACCGGCACTAAAGGAAACTTTCATTTGCATTTCATTTCTTCAGCTCTCTGCTTGCAAAAAACCCAAACAAGTGTGGTTATGACTGGATGAGAGTGAGGTGGTCTTCAGACTACGTACCCAGATTCAGGTGGAGACGTTACAAAGTCACCGGACTTGCCTTTCCACTTACCGAACATCGATCTGTTCCCTTGTCTTCATTTGCCGCACAAACACACAAAGAATATTATCCTGGCCATGGTGGAAAAAATACAAACCCTAGCGTGAGTGAGGCAACTGGGCAAGGTTCCAGGTAAAAAAAAAGACATGTCCTTTGAACTCAAGGCAACAAAGACTAACTTGTTGAAAACAATTTCCATTACCGCTCTACAAAACAAAACACCACAATAATCACTGCATTCAACAAGGATTAAAAGCAAACCGTTATATGGGCACTATCAATCAAACATTTTTGGCAAGCAATTTGAACACACTTATCATGTGTCATGCGATTATTTAGCTGGTTCCTTATCACCAGTGCGTTGATACCATTGTATGAATGCAGGATTGTCTGTCAGTATGGACACAATGCCTGACTGCCATGCCGATTTCTCATCTCACTCAGCTAAACTTCAGCTTTTTTCCCTCCACTGTCTGACTTCTACAGCATTCAAGGACAAGTCGAGACAAGAGGTGAAGTAAATCAATAGGACTTGCACACATAATTAGCCGGAGCTTTCAAACTGACATTCTGCAAAGACGTGGAGATTACGGCATTAATTCAACTGGAGCACACCAAAGTAGAATTTAATAGTTTTCAAAGGAGAATTTCTCATTGGAGGCCAGTGAAGAGGACATTTTAACAAGCCTTCCTCCCCCGTACCTGACAAACAGAGAAAGAAAACAGTCATTTTTTTAAATGGACATGGGAAATTTGTTAACGTCTGATGTTATAAACGACAAGACATGGTGAAAAAGGTGTCAATGGTCCATTTAAAAAAAGGTCTCTTTTTTTTCCAATGAGAATTTTACTTTGAAACTCATCAAACTCTGAGCCAAAGAGCCAGCTGACAGCAAGATTTCGAGCTCCCACTGTTGGCCGTAATTGCACTCTTGTTTTATGGATAGCGATATTGCCAGCTCTTCCGAGCATAAAATCGCCAGATCCCCCCAAAAAAAAGAACTTGCCGTTTTCAGTTGCTAGGGAATGGTGTGTGTTAGTGTACTTTGTGCACAGCTCCTCCACCGCCATAAGCACACACACCGCACGTTGGCACCGTATTAAAACGTCTCCAGATTCGGCGACAGGCTCACCGAGTTGGCAACGTCGCCGGAGTGCAACATCTCTCAGAGCCGAGATGCCTCATCTTTAATCCTCCTGCAGCCCCTGGCTCCAAATGTGATTAAAGGAAGACACAACAACGTATCCCGTGTGTCCTTGGAGACACGCACCGCAAACTGGGAACGCAATTAACATTTTAATGATAATATGCATGTGGAAATAATGAACTCCATAAAGCAACCATCGACTTGTGTGCGTTGGTACCCCCCCCCCCCTCCTCCCTCCCATCCTCATGTCAATCGCCCTAGAAGCAGCTGATCAGAGGGGGTAACCAAGGGAGGGGGCGGAGGGGCATCTCTTCACACCGGGGTGTCGCTGACTGCCCGATGACAACGCCATCATTTCTCGCACGCATCAATCACCGGGCAGCCGCGAGGGTGGGTCATCGGGCCCGGGGTTCTCCGTGGAATGTCTCGGCACGCTACACGCGTGTAATATGCGTCCTGCTATTTGACTTTCACGGCGGAGCGCTCGGGATCAGGCAGGAACGCACGGGTGAGGGTTTGGGGGCGTATCCGTAGCGATTTATCTCGAGGTGCGTTAGTTGGGTATTCGGATGGAAGGGGGGGGGGTAAGGGTGGGGTACAGTGTCCAATCTTTCGTGAAGGGTTAACATGGGTAGAAACAGCGAAGTTTCAGGCTGAAGTCTGTCAGGTTTTTAAAGATACGTCCACAGTGGGCGGTGGAGGCCAGCTGGTTGGAGCAGGCCGCTCGGAGTAATGGACATTTGGAAGCCCTCGCTCAGCGCCAGTTATTGGCTCAGTCTTCGTGCCGTTTCGGAGAGGAGACTGCCGGAGGTGTGGCGGGAACAAGATCTCGCAGGAATGACATCGCTCAAAATGGCCGGTGTGCAGCATGGGGGGTGGGGCGCGCTAAATTTAACATTCTTTTTCCAGAATGTTCTATATTAATCAAAAATGAGAGGAGGATTGGGGTGGGAGCAGGGATCTGCACCCTTGGAGCGTCAGAGAGCAGTTGTTCATTTGCTGCATAGATGACTGGTCCTTTGTGATGTCATCATTTACTCTCAGGAACCAATCAGAGACACGAAAGGGGAGAGATTTGGAGAGCCGTGTTAACAGGGGGGAACTGCCACAGTAATTCATGCAGTCAGAGACCAGAGTCATCAATGGGCAAACAGCCCGTAACTCTTGTGTAAAATTGCTGAAGTTTTAAATGTATGTTTTGAGGAACTCGGTTGTGGAACAAGATCCCCCTTTTCCCAATTGTGAAACAATGCCCTCTCACAGGGCATGGACACTTACTCAACACGGCACTCACCTCAGACATCAGCTGTTTCCTCAATGTTTTGGCAAGATCTTTGCAAACAGCTTTGCGGTGACCTGCAACATTGCCTCCCAAGGCGCACCCAAACTCTGTGTCACCTCACACCTACGTGAAATCCCTCTCACTTCGCATCTATGGACACGCCCATCAGCTCGAGGCGCCAGCTGTGGAAACGCCACCCTGATTAAAGTCCTTCCTGGACGTCATCCAGCTCAGGTTAACTCTCACTCACCCCAGCGCAGTCGCGTCATCCCAAGTGGCTAACCCATCACCAGAGGAGACAGGTGCAGGGTCCCAAATATTAATACGTTAGCCCAGTGGTCCCCAACCACCGGTCCGCGAGGCATTTGGTACCGGGCCGCAGAGAAATAATATAAACGTTTTAATTTCATTTCCATTTTATTGACTATCGCAGTCTGCAGGGTGTTTTATTTTGAAAAATGACCACTTCCGTCTGTGTGCCTCTTTTCCGCACTTGTCTCAGTTTTTTCCCTCCATGCAACCCCCCCCCCCGGTCCGTGGAAAATGGTCTTGCATGAAACCGGTCCGTGGTGCAAAAAAGGTTGGGGACCACTGCGTTAGCCTACACTCCCCTCGAACCTGTGACTTACGGCAGAGTCACGACAATCCAAATGAAAACAGACGACATCGCCAGATTCTGACGCTCGCAGCATTTAGCGGACGCTCTTATCTAATTGCCCGGTCCTCCGTTTGCTCTTTGCTAATGCACTGTGTGGTTGCAGCGTCCTTGCAGCAGTTTCGCTATCCGCACCGAAAGCAGAAGGAGAATAATACAACCCACAGGGGACGATGCCGCAACCGAGCGACAGGAAGTAGAAAGTTGGCCGTGGTGTTTTTGCATGATATAAGAAGGCCTGGTTTATATTTAGCCCTCGGAGTGCGCGAGTCACATGTCTGGGGTGGATTCAGTAAGCGGCGCTGCACGTTGTTGAGCTGTCGGACCAGCAACACGCAAACCCCGCGGCCCTCACCTGTAAGACAGGAGATCGGACCCTCGGGGTGAACTGTGGTGGTCTCTAAAAAGAACATCGACTTGTTCTGTGAGAAAATTGAACCCGAGAAAGTCTCAAGGGCTGAATATGCCAAGAATTCGTAAATTTCCCCTATAAGGGCCATTAATTTGGTGTAGAGCGTTGAGCTGAGCCCACTCCCGGAGATAGATTTTCGAATGCTTATCGACTTTCTCCCAGAAAACTTCGGATTCATTTCAAGCTCCAATAAGCTAAACACAATAAAATGAATTATTTGTTTTTAGAATTATGCAGTAAAATACTTGTCAGAGGCCACTCCCAGTTGTCCATTAGCAGTGCTTTGTCTACTCCCCATGCAATCTGAAACAGAATCAGGAATATCCCTGACCAAGATCTTTGCAGGTCGAAATGTTGTTGCTGCCTTAAACTTGTTTGTTTGGATGTGTGCAAACTACCTTCTCTTTACAGAATCTAATTTTAATTCAATATAAATTCAATTGAATTTAATATAAAGATTTACAGAAGCCCCTCTCGCACCCGTTTCCCCGTGGTGTAAATTTCAGGCGGTATGTGTCAGCCTGAACACTGAAACTGTTCAGTATAAGACCTGCTATGAACCTACTTTTGAAGGAGCAGGACAACATTCTTCCACAATTCTATATTACGCAGCCAAAATTGTACTTTTCATTTCTTTTCTGGTCACAATAACACACAAATTCAGAATGACAAGTGTTGGCCTTCAAAGTTATGTTGCCATGGAAAATAAGCATGCTAACCCAGCCCTACCAAGCAACGTTTCACGCCCATGATTTCCACCGAGAAACAATGTTGGCAGGAGTCCACACAGTACAAACTCAGCCACTACACATAGTGACCACAGGGGGGAGATAGAGCACCACTACTGTCGTGATGCAAGTACACGGTGACCACACAACAGACAGTTCTCTCTCCAGTACGTCCAAATTCTCCCAGAAAGGGCACAGGGCCAAGTAAAATAAGCCTGCATCAAACCACTGTGCCTGGGGCGGCAATAGAGGGCAGCACGGGTTCAGTTTTACTGTAACTAAGAAGAATTATCCACTTTGCAGTAAGAAGCGAATGAGAATTCCATGAACGATAGTCTGGCCCATCTGACCCAGGTCTGGATGCAGTATCATTGTATCCGAGAGAGCACATTTCCAGGTTTCCTACAGATCCCCAAGATGTACAGGTTGCCTGCAGATGATACCACTTGTCTATTCAAGTTGAACGAGTGAGAGTGTTTGAGCCTTACATATAATGCAGTATCTTTTTTTAAAGAATATAAATTTTGATTTATGCTGTGCTTAAAAGCAGAGAGCCCTCAGATAAACATTCCTGTCTGTTTAAAGGAGAAAGTATCATTGCATTTACATTAAATTAAAAATCACTTTGGGGAACAGACAAAGTTACGTCGTGACTTAATTAAACATTGTTTAGTTCACAGAGAGTACAACATTCGTATTCACATACACAGAGTGCTTTATGTAAGTTGTTTATTTATTTCAAGCCATTCACAGTTTTTTAAGCTTGTGTGAAAATACTGCAAACCTAAACAGCATATGGGGATTTGTACACATTTCCTTTAAAAAAAAAAAACGTTTTACAAATTTGACGTGTAAATTCGTTGGTGTTCATTTTCATCAGTGGTTTCATCATTTTCAGCCATGTGCGATATTTTGACCATTTTTTCCCTTTAAAATGTGGGTGTGGCTGTCTGAGTCATACCAGCTGCCTGCACTACATGAAGAACAAGACTCTTCTAAATTGCTAAATTAATTTATGTGTATGATTCGAATGTATGATTTGACATATAAATGAGTCATTTTTGTGTCATTTCAATCTGCTTCAACTAAGCAGCAAAACTGTACAATTGTATGATTTTTCCCACCGGAATGCATTTTGACTGATTTAATTAGCTGAAATTGATTTAAAGTGGAGGCCATTTTAAAGCACACTAGGCCACGCTGGATACGATTGTATGTTCATCCACCTGAGTAAGTCTCTATGAGATTCCTGTCTGTCGAAAGCACTTCTTTATTCATGTGAATGAATTCTCTGGAGTTCAACTTGGACGCACGATTAGAATTCATCCCACGCCGAAGACGTTTGCATTGTTCATCGGCTGAATTAATTTCCTGGTGTTGATTTGAACACGATGCGCAAACAAAACACTTCCCACACACTGTGCACCTTTACGGTTTTTCATGTGAATTCAGTTTCTTTGTGTCGTTTTAACCCCCCTCAACTCTTCCAAACTCTTCCCACAAAAGGGAAAGGCTTTTCTCATACATTAATTATCTGGTGCCCTTCTAAACCTGACACCCTCGTCATTGTCTTTCATACATTGGATACATTGTATGTTTTTTTTATTTGTGGTATTTTGTGGCACTGTATTACTGGGTAGTTACAGTAATTACCTTTGTTGTGTAATGCACTGTGCTTGAGTAAGCCGTCATCTTGTTCTGTACGTACCTGTTTTACTGCATGATTTCACAGCAGGCATTTTGATCTCCAGCACACTGCCGTGGTTCAGTCTGGAACTGAACTCATCGGCTGTGCTCATCACAGCATTCACGGGGTGATTCACGGAAACTTTCCCGGGATTGTCACTTTATCTGATCGTGGCTGACCTGTACAAGGCTAACATGCAGCCCTGTCTGTCTTAAAAGTAACTGCCAAAGTAAAATAGACACTTGAGTAAATGAGGGATGCTTTAAACGGGTGCAGTACTGCGAGCCACTGGTGGGTAGGCCCGGCCCTTTCCCTTTCCAACGAGTCCCCCCCCCCCTTTCCAACAAACCCTGCAGGCCACTACTGTTTTAGCGCCCCCACCCCCAGGTTACAAAAGTATTTCCTTTATTTTGGATTGTGGTTAGTTACCTGTTCTTACTTAATCCTCTTTATCTTAATCCTCTTTATTTCACTCATCACTCCCTACACCCCAGCCAGACCCCTCCGCTCCGCCTCCTCCTCCGGGCGCCTGGCAGCCGCTCCTCGCGGTCTCGTCTCTTCTCTGTCCTGATCCCTCGCTTGTGGAACGACCTTCCACAACGTCAGGACCGCGCAATCACTTGCGATCTTCCGCAAGAGACTCAAAACCCATCTTTTCAGACTCCACTACCACTGAATTCTGTACATCTAGCTTACATCACCACTGCCTACTTGCTCAACACTATATACCCCTGCTTACTCCATTTAATATAAAAAATAAAATTACAATTACAATTCTAACCTTTTCCTTCCCAGTGTTACAGGTATGGTACGCAGCTGCCTGCAATGATGTCTATTGCTGTGTTACTGCACTGATCTCTTGCGCGAACTATGACTATTAATGCACATCTTGTAAGTCACTCTGGATAAGAGCGTCTGCTAAAATGTAAAATGTAAAATGTAAAATCTAAAATGTAAAATGTAAAATGTTTAGGGTTAGGGATGTTAATGTTTGGGATGTAAGGCCACAATGAGCTCCCTCCACTTTCTCCTGTCGTTGGCCACATGTTGTGCAGCCTCTCCAAGAGACCTTGATCTTGCTCAGCTCCTCAGTCACCGTCCTGCCCCAGGGGGGTTTTGGCCTCCCAGGTTTGCCCTGGCCGCGTTCATCTCAGTGCAGTGAGACGTGGTCCTGCTCCATTCTCAGAAAATGGCCGGGCCATCGGATTTGTCGGCTTTTGAAATCTTATCTTGAGTGACAATTGGGGCTCACTGTCTCTATCTGCCTTCGCATTGGTCTGCCTTCGCATTGGTCTGCCTTCGCATTGGTTCTCTCTCACTTTTTATAATTTTTGTTTCAGATTTTTCACATTTTCTCCCAATTTGACCCACTATTTCTATGTCAATCCCCCCCTAGTAATGTGATTTAGCTGCCGTAGTCCTGCGACTGGTAGTAAGGAAGGCGACCTGACGCCTCTTCTGAGACGGCACTCACCAAGTGTTGACTAGTAACCCGGTATTACAGAGCCACTCTTATGCGCAGCGAACGTCATGTCGGCTTCCCTCCCCCCTCCCTGGGGTGGACAGCCAATCGCCGCCCCTGGTGAGACGGGGACTCCGGTCTCGGGGAATTGAACCCCGGTCTCCGTGGCCAACGTCGAACGCTGTAACCACTGGGCCACGCAGGAGGCCATCTCTCTCTCACTTTTTAACTTAGTCAGGAGGCAGAGGGTACATATCCAGGCTCTGGTCACTCTTAAAATCTTGACGCATTAGGATTTTCTAAGTGGGTGACACCCAGATCAGTTTATCAGTGACGTGATCCTGTGTTGCGCATCACTGATCCCACTGTAAGCTGTCACAACCTCTGACTCTATTGTGCTGAGTTCTGATAAGGCGCGCGCCGTGTCTGCCCTTAGCACACACTCCAACGCCTTGAGCTCCTCTTTTTTTGGTGTGACCCTGCACTGCTCAGCGAACTCTGGCAGTGTTCTCTCAATTTAAGGTCTTGGACTCCTGCCTGCACTGCACTATTGCATTCACATTTACATTTGAGGCATTTAGCAGACGCCCTTAACCAGAGGGACTTACAAAAAGTGCATTTATACATGGGAAGATTAATCATGGTTAGGGCAAGAGATCAGTGTAGTAACACTGCAATAGACATCATTGCTGGCAGCTGTACCTGTAACACAGGGAAAGAAAAGTTTTTTACAATTTATTTTGTATTTATTTTTTATAAACAAGCGGTGATGGCAGTTAATGAATGTACAGGATCAGTAGTAAGGGAGTCTAAAGAGGTGGGGTTTTAGTCTCTTGTGGAAGATGGCCAGTGATTCTATTGGTGCTTAAAAGTGGGAAAAGGTTTTGCTCCAATGAGGAAAAAGAGGATAAGCCTCTCACTGGCCACCCTGCAGCAGCTGAGAGTTGGGTATTCACATGGCCTGGCTCTGTGCTTGGGGTACAGCCATGTGTACCAGAGGTGGTTACTACACGACTGAAGCGAAGATCAAAAAGGATTCCCTCACACTGTCCCTCTCTGTCTCTGCTTGCAGTGACATTTATTAACAGAGACAGGGTGCACGAATCCTTTCTGATCTTTGCTTATGTTCGATTTTCTCCTACACACTGTCCAAGAGACTGTCCTACATCACTAAAATATCAGCCGTTATTTCTTAATAATAAAAATAAATGGTGTTTTTGTGTAAAATGTATTTATTGCCTTTAATCTCAAGACCTCAAATGATTATCACTGCTACATATATACAGTAGGCCTGTGATAGTAAGCTGGGTGGTAAACTGAAATCTTAAATCACAGGCCTTCTTTTGGATCAATACAGAATGTGTGCAGAATCTTTCTTTAACAGTATGTGGATCGCCTCTTCAATAGATTGTTTGACTAGTTTGTTCATTAGATCAATGTATGTTATCTTGTTATTCCTGAGAATTTTACAGCTGAATATATAATAAGGATGCTTTATTGTCACTTCTGAGAAATATGTATGCATCTACAGTCTGTGTCTGAGATCAATGTCTACACAAATGTAGCTGGGACAGCTATGAGAAGTTTCTCAGTAGAAATGTCTGGGTAAACAATATGTTATACTATTATATAGTATTTCAAGTTCCATTTCAATAGTACATGACATACAGTAGCCTATGCACCTGTTGTCGTATATCATTCATGACTGGTTTGTTACAGCCCATTTTTCCCGGTCGGTAACGTTAGATATATATTTATGTGAAACCCCCAAGAAACAGATGATTCCTATGTGTCAACCAAAAATATTTAGTATGGGTAAAAGCATCGCGCACTTTCTGTCGGAAACGGAATCGCAGCCGCGGATTGGTTGACACTGACGCATGCCTGCGACGTTAGACAGCCTCGCGCAGCGCCAGTCCTCTGAAGATTTCTCAAAACTCCTCCAGTCACCATCCGACTCCGCGCTGTCAAACTGCGCCTTGGCACAGCTGGCCGGCTGCTTCACAAGCGTGTCCGATAGAAACTAGCCGACCGTGCAATCCTGAATATGAGTTACTCTCTAATATTTATTCATCAAAACTAACAAAACAGTTGACGTTAACGTTATTGTGTTTGATAATACAACTGTTCGGAAAAGTTAACGTTGGCTAGCTGGCGACAGGCGTTTGTGGACACGTAGCTAGCTAGCTAACGTTTGCTAGCCAAGGGGGTAACGTTAATGATGTGATAACAGAACTGGCTGGCTATTTAATTCTGGCTGGCGGCGTGTCATAGCTAAAGTTCTAATTACAATTCTGTTGAGCCACTAAACTTAACTTTGTTAGTTAACCAACTTTAGCTAACTTCTCTCACTGTCGGTGCCAAAAAAACAGTTTTTACGGGATCTTGCGAGCTCTTTGCAAGACAACTTTACAGAGTCAGATTTTGCTTCTTCGCTGCCTATAATCCGCAAAAATGGGATTACACCCACTGGAGTTTAGCGAATGCTACTTGGACAGTCCTACTTTCCGAGAGAGGATAAAAGCACACGAAGCTGAACTGGAAAGAACGAACAGATTCATAAAAGAAGTCTACAAGGATGGAAAGAGCCTCATCAGTGCCGTTAAACGTAAGTCGACATTTCAGCTAAATCACTAAAGTATATGGTTTCTGGGGCGGGGTATTTGCTACAGTTACTATTCACTCCTACTTTTAACAACAGTTTTTCATACAAACATCTCTTTTCTGCAACTCAGCAACTCCGAAGGACAATAACATGAACGTAAATTGGGCTCATTCACACCACGAACTTGTCCTTGGCAAGCTAATAGCTAACCAGCTACCCATGCGCTGTTTCAAATATCTGTTTAAACCCAACTAGGATATTATTACAGACTACAATCGAAAGACCGCATTATTTGATATTTTAGCCAAATGACTACTTTAGCTCGCAGTGTACAGTGAAATCGCACAATGCTGTGTGTAATCCGAGGGATTTTTTGGCAGAAGTGCCCATATTTGGTCAACAGTGCAGCGGATCGCATTCAGAGATGGGGTTAACCTGCTCCCTCTCACTCTGATGGTGACCAATTTCACTTTTTGTTTTGAGGCGAACGCAACCTACATTTCTTATAGGTGTTGTCTTGTAACGTTGCATTCTCTTGCTGACTAGCGCGTTTGTCTACCTGACAAAATATAGGCAGAACCTAAGAAAGAACGTATTGAGCTGTTGAGTTGAACACTGAATGAAAATTAGTTGACACATTAGCCTGACGTTTTGGTGACACTGCTGCTTCAAGATTTGCGGTTGAGAGAACATTACTCACACCCATAATTGGCAGGTTTAATGAATAGCCTGTGTACAATCTGACTTTACAAAAATGTGCACTCTGTAGATGGTTGGAACTGCAGTTTACCCATCATTGGCACCATACACAAATGGGAGTTCCTGTATTGAATTGCAGGTTGCACAAGTTGCAATCTGAACGTTTGGTAAGCTGCATGCAGTTCCGCAACTTTGCTCTTAACATCCACTCATTGCAGCCACAGTGGACCCACCTCAAAAACACAAGCTTATAGTTAATTTCCCCAGGTCACGAAACAGCCAGAGCATCAAGTATCTACAACATTCATCTCTGTAGAAGGCAGAGACAAATAGACTACTGTGCTCGCGTTTGTATATCTATGTTTGTAGCAGAATTTGTTTTGTCGCTGTCATTTTCGATTGTTTTAACTTCAACTTCAGTGGACTGAACTTGGGACTCCTTCTGTGTCTGTGATTGGCATAACTGCCTCATAAGAAGCGCCATTACAGTAACATAATTGCACTTCTGTCCTTTGAATGTACTCTGCCAACTGGTAATATTTCTCCAGGGAAATCTGCCATCAATCCTAGTGCTTTTATGAGGAGGGCCTTTTATACGCTCCACAGGGGAGTTGGGGCGACTCAGTAGAGGTTTGTTTTTCTTAGGCCTCCGAGCCGAAGGTGACAAGAGGTCTATTATCGTCATTTGGTACCCCTCTCCGTCTTTGCCTCCCCCCCCAATTCTTCACCCCAGTTTTGAATGCTCAGTCGCAACACATAGTCTTGTCCCATTACTGCAACGTCCTTCTCCTTTTTTTTCGCATTGGTGCCGACTATAATGCGAACAGTTAGCCCACCGCTTCTCTTCCTCTCTGCAACCCTGCAGTCGAGCTGCTGCGGTGGAGGACTGCGCATCCGACGCAGGCAGATCGCTGGGATCTGATTGGCTCTCGTAGCCACTAGTGAGTGATGAGGTGGGGTGACAGCTGTAAATCTTCCCTTCCCGGGTTCAGTGTGGTCAGTTGTGGATCACAGTATGGGACCCCCTGTCCACAGTCTGTCCGTTCTGTGTTTTACCCGACCACAGCTACCTGCCTATATCACCAAATCCACTGATTTGGATGACACAATTTGGCTTAGTACTCGTGGTGGTGAAGGTGGTGGGGCATTGGAAACGGATGTGCATATGCTGTAATTGAGGCGTCCTAAATGCAAGGAGAAAATAAAGTTGGTATATAGGTCGGTTTGGAGGCCACTCCCCACAATGTATACCAGCACACTGAAAACCAGGGTCTGACAGTACAGCTCTCAACACAATTCAACGATGTTGCTCAAACATAGCCGTTGTCCATAGATTTGCATGGTTGCCCTGCATTTTAATATTTTTACAGTAATGTGTTTATAGCCATTTTATTAGCCACTCATATATGGAAATCAGTATTGTTTCGGACAATACTTGCATTGTGTAGAATCCGTAAATATATATCCGTAAATAGAATCTAAAATATATTGATTCATTTGAATAACTCTGACAATAATTGACACTCAGTCATAACACACAGTCATAACACAACACAACTTATTGTTGGCTGATACACTTTGATGGCCTTGCTACATAAACTCATAATATGCCCTAATGTACCTTCGGCCAGAAAGCCTGTGAGGGCTCTAGTCTTTTCTTCTGCCTTCCCGTGATGGTATGGAATTTGGCGGTGTTGTGTTGCGTTGCGTGCACAGGGTCTTTACGACAGAGCACACTATAATTAATTCAGTGTGGTTGCTGTTTGTGCGTGTGCCGCATGTTTCCCTGCAGCACTCTGTGAGAGCGGTTGGTAGTGCACAGTGCGGCGTGAGTCATTTGAGAGTGAGCGCCGAGAGTAGAGCGCGCGAAAGGTTTAGCTTCCTCTTACGTTGTGCAACCTCACGAGCTAATGGTTTTCAGGGCAGTTGACACGTTGTCGGCTGAGTCTAGCACTTTTGCGCTGTGCCGCCTGCCTTAGCTCCCTGATCCTACGGCACTTTGTTTCCTGGGGCCGTACGTACAAAGATTCTAAGAGTAGGTGTGCTGATCTAGGATCAGTTTAGCCTTTTAGCTCATAATGGATATGGTTGGGATATGGACAGGGGAAACCTGATCCTAGATCAGCACTCCTACTCTTGGAATCTTTGTACATACGGCCCCTGATCTAAGCACTTGCGTTCGTGTTGTAAATCGCCCTGGGGTGTGGTGTAGTTGAGTGCACTGAGTTTACATTGAGATTGAGAGAACACTGTGAGTGATTGGCAAAGTCTTCCTTGCACATAGTGTGCATGCAGTGGTCTTCGGCAATGACCCAGAGCTTGGTCAGTTTGCTGATGTAGAAAGGTCACTTTTATAAAGATCGCTTGATCTTGGGATTCTCGCTCGACTTCCCTGTAGTGTATGTTTAATTTTTTTTAGGCTGAGGACTAGTTTAGTTTTCAGTAAGAAATATTTGCTCATTTGTTTTGAGCTCTGTCTGTGTAGCCCGATATCAACCTAGTATGTATTCATTCCTTATCTTTAAGCCCCCAAGCAACGTGTGGACATTCCCCATGGAAACACTAGCCTATAGAAAAAAAGAATTGGCTAAAAATAAATGTCACATGTGACTTTGGGAGTCTCCTTTTTGGGAGTTGTTTGCGGGAGCAGGGACCTCCGAGCTCCGGAGGATCTTCTGAGGTCGGACTCCCTTTCTCCCACCGCACCTCTGTGTGAGCCTGGCGTGACACAGCACCGCACCGTGTCTTACGCCTGGGCGGTGCCACACGCTGTGCTCTGTAGGGCTAACCTGTGCGCTGTGAAGCTGGGCGCCACACTGAACCTGTGTATCACTGTGCTCGCGTGGCACTGTGCTCACTGTGTGTGTGTGTGTGTGTGTGTGTGTGTGTGTGTGTGTGTGTGTGTGTGTGTGTGTGTGTGTGTGTGTCGTGTGGCTGTGTGTTAAACCTGTTTGATATGGCACTGTGTGTGTGTGTGTGTGTGTGCAACTTGTGTTCTTCAAGACTTGGCTTTGACTCTTGTTTGTGGGGGCAACACATCACAGTGGTCTATAAAACCTGTGCAGTACTGTATGACACTGTTCTCCATGCATTAGACTTGATAAAGTTTGATACAACATGTTTAACACAAAGAGGATAATTCTGTATCACTGTGTCCTTTGTGTCTAAGGTATGAACAGTTTGTTCCCTGTCCCATAGAGATCTCAAGAGTCCATCTTGCTTTTGGATGACAATGTGAGGAGTGTGATCATTTTATTATGATGTCATTTATTATGATGTCATTTTTCTGACTGTCCAGATCCAGATTTCTTTGCAAGACAGTCATTCCATTGGTGATTGCACTTAGATCTATTGCTTGAAAGAACAAAAACAATCTCCATCTTCCTGGTTATTTTAATCAAATTGGATAACGTTTGCTAATATATTTTTGTACATATTTTTGTTGGGGAAGTATTAGTGTATGCAGAGTTCTCTATTTCATGCCTGAAAGATTAACAGAGTTTGAAAGTGTTAGGAAGTACAAGTGATCATTTCACATCTGCACCCGTGACCCACCACCAACTTGGTCACACAATGACACAATGGTCACAGTCCGCCACAGACAAACCTGCCTCAAGCCTGTGTTTTCACACTTCCAGTATAATGAGGAACTGCGTTTGAAAGCTTATGTGCTCTTATGATGTATTTAGCCCAGACATGAACTCTGACTTAATTGTGATCGAAATGCAGTATAAGGATTTACTCGTATCAGTGAAATGACTTTCGGTGTATACACAGTTTACTTTAGGTTTGTTCCAGGGAGCTGTATTGCTCATGGATTATCATAACATAATCGTGTCTATAAAGTATTGTGTTTCTGCCAAACAAAAGCATTAGTCCCTGCTGATTCTCAACTTTGGTTTCACTCGTCTACCGGGACTTCAAATCGCGTTGCCACTCTCTTGCCAGCAGATTATCTTTAGGCTGGCAGTGTAGTGTAATGGTTAGGGAGCTGGGCTTGTAACTCAGAGGTTGCAGGTTCAATTCCCAGGTGGGGGCACTGCCATTGTACCCTTGAGCAAAAGGTACTTAACCTGAATTGCTTCAGTATATATATCCAGCTGTATAAATGGGATTGTATGTAAAGAAATGTAAACTGTGTAAGTCGCTCTGGATAAGAGCATCTGCTAAAATGCCTGTAATGTAAATGTAAATGTAGATGATCGCGGCCCCTGTTTTGAGAGCAGGCACTTGGAACTGCTGTTCTGATCTGCAGCTTGCACCGAGGCTGTCAAATCAGGAACCACATCCGACCGCCGGCGCGTCTGCGATCAGCGACCAGGAAGTGAGATGGAAGTCGGAAAGTTGCCGTCCTCCTCCGTGATTGGTCGAGCGTAATTGCGCACGGCGATGGGAAGTTGGAGAGCATTGTTTTGAAACGGTACTATTTCAGGGGTAAGCAGGCATTGGCTGTGTTTCCTGCGATTGTGAGCGAGAGGGGGGAGTGAAGCCAATGACCCTGTAGGATATGAAGCAGGTCGCAGGCAGTGGGGGGGGTTCTGCTCGTTGACTAGCAGCTTACACTGAGCTAAACAGACAAGCAAACAGAAGATCTGTTTTTTACACGTTCGGTGTGATTGTGGTTTCAATGATTGTGTCCATGTTTTCTTGTTATGCCGACCGATGAATTTGGTGGGTGGTTCGCTCGCAAAACCAAATGGGAGTGGTCAAAGCTCAAAGTTATTTTGCGTTTTAAGTCACTGGTGTTTTGGGTTCCTACGTGGGTGTAATTCTGAAATTTCTGTTAACTTCGTAGGGGGCAGTCAGTGCCTGCAGTGGGGGGTTCCTCTGATTCTTGATGGTTCCAAACTCACACGGACTGCTGCTGTTCTGGTTATGGAATTGTACTTCTATAGGTATCCATATTTTCATCCATATCACTTACCTGCGTAGGGTTAAGTGGCACTCTTGATATTGATGCTGATGGTAAGCCTCATCTGGGAGATGGACATTCTGGTGCAGTAATACATTACATTATATTACATTCATTCAGCAAGCGCTCTTATCCAGAGCCACTTACAATGCAAGAGAACATTGGTGCACCCACAAGAGTGATATGAGCACAGTGACATAGACTAGGCTCAACAACACTCCCAGACCAGTGAGTGTACGCACATCACCACTAAAACCATATACCACAGAAATAATAAAAAAAAATAAAAAAAACACCTTTATTAATACAATTATTATTAATACAATTATTAAGAAAGCAAGTGATAGAGGCTGAGAGGAGCAACCATGCGGGGAATTGAGAACCAGTCGCCTCGAGGTTGTGGAACGGAGCAATCAGGCCAGCGTAAGTGGCCAATACACTGATCTGGGGTCTGTGGAAGCACACATCGCGCCAGCCATGCCTGTACGTTTAAGGCCAGCTCTTACTGTGAGCGTCCATCTCTGGCAGCTGGTTAAAGACTGTTGGGGAGGCAGAGGTCTCGTGCCCAATCCCACAATCCCTTTATTAAAGTCAAAATGATTTAATGTAACCTGTTCACTTTACTAAAATGATTTAATCTGAAGTGCATTAAAGTTATGCAGTCAAATTGGACAGGATTAAGTAAAAAAACAAAACGGAATCAACTACTGAAGGCTGGTCCTTAATAAAGTTGAGAAGCTTCTTTATCACAAAAGTAGGTTCAAGGCAAGTCCGTTTGAAGGAAAGTTCTCTGCCTTCCGCTTTGCGGCTCACCGGCCACCGCTGGTGTGTGCTAACCTCCCAGTAGTCTGAAGATGCCGTCTGACTGGCAGTTGAAGAACACACCAGTCACAGTTGGATTTGTGGGTGAGACCCGAGGCACGGGAAGTAATCAGAAGAAGCGTATTCAGCCAGCTGCACGACAACAGAAGGCTGAGTCTCAGTAGCTCGACCGCCTCAGGTCCTTGTGGAAAACTTTGGAATCACCTTTTGAGACAGGAGGGCATGCGTTACCAGGGGATACCACAGGAAGAAAAGCGTATGTATTTGCACACGTGGCGTGGCGATGGATTGACGTTGTTTTCCAGAGAGGTTCTGGGAGCCTCGGGGAGAGCTGGCTAGTTTGAAGATTTCGAGGTGGTCTGAAGGGAGGGGAGCTCTCTATCCTTGTGAGGGGTTTTTAACAGGGGGGCAGACCGCTGCCAAATCTCTTTGAACTTTGCCAGCAAGGAAATGGTTTGCTCATCATTTCCAGGATACAAATGAGGATAGAGGTCCATGTGGTACACAGAGGAATTTGTGCGGAGGGAAAGATTTTCTGTGGTGTTTAAACACAACTTGGTTTTCTTTGTATCGGGGGTGTGTGTGGTATTCGGACCGCCCATTGGTCTGTTTTCATGGGTTTCCTATGCAGCCCAGGTACCGTGAACACACTCTATAAACTCCCAGAGAACCAGGCACGTCCCTAAACCAATAAAATGGTCTGTTTTCAAATAAAGGCAACGCTACAGACAGCCTAAGAACAATATACTGTTTCCCCTCACACGCACCTCCGCTGTCTCGCGGTTGACATGCGGCCTTGTGTTTCTTTGCTTGATGTACACCATCACTTAGGGGGACACGTATTGAAGCTAGCAGCCAGGACATCTCTCGATGCCCAACCGCTGTTGTGTATCTGTTTCGTTCGGCCGCAGGGCAGTTACTAATTGAGTTTCAGCATGGTCAGGGAGGATTCTAAGTGACGGAAAGTCCCGTGTTTGCAGAGGAGACATGCTTTTTGAATAATCCTATTTAGGAATATTTTGTCGCTTTCAAGATGTGTGTTATGGTTCGAGAAACATTTTTGGTTTTTGCCCCCGAGAGACTTTAATTTCTTTCTGCGTAAAATACGAAAATGACGAAAATTTGAATGTAACTGTTACCCATACCCAAAACCCATACAAGTCAAAAAAGAAAAAAGACTCTTCCCATTTTCAAAAGAGCAACTTCAGGTGTTTATTAAGATGAGGCGGAATAGCTGTATGTGGGGGATTTTGTGACCAAGTTTCAGCATGGTCAGGGAGGATTCTAAGTGACGGAAAGTCCCGTGTTTGCAGAGGAGACATGCTTTTTGAATAATCTTATTTAGGAGTATTTTGTCGCTCTCAAGATGTGTGTTATGGTTCGAGAAACATTTTTGGTTTTCCCTCGAGAGACTTTAATTTCTTTCTGCGTAAAATACGAAAATGACTCATTGAAATTGAATTCACACACGCTGAATTCACAGGCAGGGAAACGAATCCCAATGAATTCTTACTTTTTCTTGGGTTCTCAGGCTCTTCCTCACAAATATAAATAGTAAAGAATCCAGCTCTGTATTGAACAGGAATGTGGATCCAGATTCAAGTACTAGAATAGTGGTCATAATGGATTATGTGAATGATTGAATGTTTGATTCCTCGCGATCGGAAGGAGAACGGAGCGCTGTGCTCTGAGAGACAGAGGGCGTAGACGCTGTGTACTGATGAGGAAGGAGCAGAGGGCGTGTGCGCCTGGCTCAGTTTGTTCCTTTGGCAGAGATGGGGAGATGGATCAGGCAGTGCCTCCAGAAAAACTCCCTGATTAAAGCCAGCGGACTTTTCCATGTGCCGTTAACTCATGCCCCTGATTTAGGAAGTCCTGACCCCTCTTCCTGCTCCCTACTGCCCCACCATCTCCGCACGCACGTACGCACACACACACACACACACACACACACACACACACGTACGCACTCACACACACACACACACACACGCACACACACACACACACACACACACACACACACACACACACGCACACACACTCACACACACACACACGCACACACACGCATGTACGCACGCACGCACGTACGCGCACACACACACGCACACGCACACACACACACACACACGCATGTACACACACACACACGCATGTACACACACACACATACAAACGCACACACACACACACACAGGCATTCACACAAACGCAGACACTCACACACACACAACGCACACACACACACACACAGGCATTCACACAAACGCGCACACACACACACACACACACACACACAGGCACACAGGCATTCACACAAATGCACACACACACACACACACACACACAGGTATTCACACAAACACACACACACACACAGGCATTCACACAAACACGCGCACACACACACACACACACACAGGTATTCACACAAACACACACACACACACAGGCATTCACACAAACGCACAACACACACACACACACACACACACACAGGCATTCACACAAATGCACACACACACACACACACACACACACAGGCATTCACACAAATGCACACACACACACAGGCATTCACACAACGCGCACACACACACACACACACACACACACAGGCATTCACACAAATGCACACACACACACGCACACACAGGCATTCACACAAACACACACACAGGCATTCACACAAACACACACACACAGGCATTCACACAAATGCACACACACACACACACACACACACACCCCTCCAAACTTGCATAGACGTTGCATTTACATGTTGCAATTCTTTCCATTTAGTAAAAGAAGTAAAAGCACGGTGGTGCACTTAGCAGGTTGGTAATCAGTAATTAGTGGGTGTGGCGTGACTTTAATGCTCATACTTGAGTTCATCCTCCTGAGTGAGAAAGAGGCCCTTGTTCTCAGCCCCTGAGTCCTCTGTCTTCTGCGTAAGTCCTCAAGATACCAGGAAGTGGTTCTCCTGTTTCGGGATGAAGCCCAACTTTCCAGCGCACCGCGGAACCAACGGCGCCAAGCCCCTCGTCCGCGGGTGTCCCGCCCCGAGCGCAGAAGTGCTGCGTTCGTTTCGGTGTTCTGCACACGGTGACACGGGGGAAGGCCTGTGAACATGAGTAATGTGGAAGAAGATGCCAGTGACCCCCTTCACCGCATTACATCTCGATACTGGAGGGAGATTATCTGAGCTTGTTCTTAAAAATGTGAATGTAACTGTTACCCATACACCCATACCCTAAAGTCAAAAAAGAGAAAAGACTCTTCCCATTTTCAAAAGAGCAACTTCAGGTGTTTACTAAGACGAGGCAGAATAGCTGTAGGTGGGGGAGTTTGCTCTTATTTTCGTCTCCTCTCTCGACGAATGAGACCAACATTGTTATTCAAGTGAGCACCACGCCGTTTGAGTAACGGCGATGATAAAACGCTATCTAGGCTGTCTGGGCTTTGATAGCCCTGTTTTTCTAAGGACAACATCCCATCCCGTCCTCTCGTTCGGAGAGGCGCGTCCAGGTTCTCAGGCTCGGAGTGGCTGATTGCCGTCCGCGACCCCGAGCCGCCGCCCCGCCCAATCGATGAGGACAACGCCACGGTTAAGGTCGTGCCTTTCCTTTGTTTCCCCCCCCCCCCACGTACGGTTTCACCGTAAAAAAAAAAAAAGAACAGCGATGTTGTGTTGGCAGTCCCGAGCGCTGAATGCCATTATTTGGTCTGGCAAACCTCTCACGGTAATTACTTCGCTCCCCTGTGCCAAGAGCTACATCACAGCCTTTCATTAAAATCACATTCTGGGAGACGTGAGGTCATGCAGGGAGAATGATTGTTTTTCCAGAAAGAATAAGCAAGATACAAGAGAGAAAGCGTGCTCTTTACGACCTTCGTCGGAGGCTCCGCTCAACGGGGGCACTGGGGTTGGGTCTGCCCTTTGACCTCTGTGCGACCTCTAAACTCTTATCAGAATCGACGGAAGCCCTCCGCGAACCTGCCCTTCCCAGTGTTCCCCCTGCCGTGTGACCAGTGGTGGGCGTGGTGATTCATGTCACCGCGGGCATGTTTTATAAACACCACGAGCGTGGCGATCCACTATTTTCACCGAGCACTTCCAGCAACAGGCCTAACCTGCCTGCAGAAAAATAATATTCCGCGAAATTCCTGAAAGGTCTTGAAGCACAACCACCGGCCGCCAGTTTCGTAAACATGACGTAAACGCTTTCTTTGATGACAAATGTGCGGAAGGTGAAATCTTTACCGAACAGGTTTGTCTGCCATATAAAATTTTTAGGGGTTTTTTTTTGTATGGTGAGGTAGCTGAATGAAAATTTCCATTAGATCTGGCAAGTTCTACCAGCATGACTATTTTAAAATGGAGATATTGTTGGGAGGTGGAGTTTGCTGCAAGGCCATCTTTGTCCAAGACTCACCCAGGGCTGCGGGTGTAGATGTGAGGGCCTGGTTTTTGGAAAGGTGAGTATTCCGCTGTGATTTTCAGAGACTTCTCTCCTGTCTCCCACCAGGAAAAGAAGAGAAAGCTGTTCTGCAGTGCGCCTACACTGCCAGCCCCATGAAGCAACATCATTTCTTTCTTTAATCATAGTGCTCTCCAAATGACTATTTTAAAGGAGGTGGCAGGATTATTTTACACTGTGATCAAGCGTAATGCTGGGTCTTTGCACACATCCGTGACACACACTGCTCCTCTGGTGCAGGGCTAGTTTCCTCAGCTCGGAGACTAAATGGAAGTCCATAGGAAAGGGCAGCTTTTGTGTCAAATAACAACATGCATCATTTTTTCCATTTAACTGACAGTCACCAGCCTCTGACTGAATCTCTGCGACAGATGGAAGCAAACTGACAGGGCGACCAATCAGATTCGCCGTCTGACAGGGGGACCAATCGGATTGCCTGGCAGTCGTTTTGCAGGCCTTTAAACGCTGTGTTACATTTACATTTTGGCATTTAGCAGAAGCTCTTATGCAGAGCGACTGACAAGATGTCCATTAATACATGGATTAGTGTACTGTATGTTCTCTTAAAGTCCTCACTAACTCCTTCTAAGTGCAGAATAAAGCGCAGCAAATGCATTGTTTTTCGGTAAGTTGGGTAACTTCAGCCCAGTGTATTTAGACTGGGGAAAACTAGCGGTTTCAATTCAGGAACTGGTGTGGCCGTGGAAAATGAGACTCCGCGTAGAAGTAAAGCTGCAGATGTCATGTGACAGGAGAAAGAGTGAGACGCCAGAGAGAAAGAGTGAGACACCAGAGAGAAAGAGTGAGGCGCCAGAGAGAAAGAGTGAGACACCAGAGAGAAAGAGTGATGCGCCAGAGAGAAAGAGTGAGGCACCAGAGAGAAAGAGTGTGGCGTCATAGAAAAAGAGTGAGACACCAGAGAGAAAGAGTGAGGCGTCCGAGAGAAAGAGTGAGGCGGCAGAGAAAAGAGTGAGACAGCAGAGAGAAAGAGTGAGACACCAGAGAGAAAGAGTGAGGCGTCCAGAGAGAAAGAGTGAGGTACCAGAGAGAAAGAGTGAGGCGCCAGAGAGAAAGAGTGAGACGTCAGAGAGAAAGAGTGAGACAACAGAGAGAAAGAGTGAGACGCCAGAGAGAAAGAGTGAGACGCCAGAGAGAAAGAGTGAGACACGAGAGAGAAAGCGTGAGGCACCAGAGAGAAAGAGTGATGCGCCAGAGAGAAAGAGTGAGGCACCAGAGAGAAAGAGTGAGATGCCAGAGAAGGCTGGACAGTTTCATAAAGACATTCACAAGTTTGACAGGCAGCCAGATACTTGGTTGGGGAGGTATTTTAAAAGGGCAAATAACTCGTGATTTACAGTAAGGGAAGAGCTTGAGGGACTGTTTTAATAATAGCCGAGTTCTTTGTTAGCCTTCAGTTTTGTTTGTTTACGGTGGGTTTGGTATAGATAGCCTAGTAAAAGTGGTTAGCTTCCCCTTTTTACATCATGCCACGTGCAATGATGTTTTTATTTTATATTAACTGTTGGTTTAACTACAGTTTCAGGAAATGGGGACCTTTATTTATAAGTCTATGAGTATAAGTAAGATGGCAAACTAAAATGTCAGCCTTTTATCTGCAATGTGCAATTTTTTTTTTTTTTTAAAGCCAACAAAATGTATCATGGTTTCAAAATCCCCCCAAAAAAAAACCCACACCCTTATGTGTGTAGCATGTGTCCTGGTGCCCTCTGACTGTTTTGCTTTTGCTGTAAGGTGATGAAATGTTGTGCCAAGGCCCCGGTGGAAAGGCTGCAGCGTGTAAACACAATGACATCAGAGAGTAATGGCATTTATAACTGGAAAAAAAACAACAGTGGAATAAAATCTTGGGGCCGAAGAGGAAGGGGTGGGGCAGAGAGGCTTCTGGAAAGATCACTGCGTGCGGACGGAAAGGTCCGGAAGGTCAGGGGAGGCTGATTTCACCAGTTCCTCCTGTGGACGCAGTCTAACCCAGCTGTGTGACAGCACAGAATGAAGTGGTGGTATCAAACACTAGGCCTCTACCCCTCTATCTTCACCGCCGATGTGACTGAATACACAGCACTGAGCACTGATCCTAAATAAAGAGTAGTGCACAAGTTATCAAAGATCACGGAAGGGTTTTTTAGATTTGAGAACTTTTGGATTTTTGCCAGGTCGTGTAGTAGAGGAAGAGGCTTTTTGTATTTTTGTATTTTATTTTTATTTTGCAGGGACAATGCATATTAATTAACATTACTGTAAATATGCCGGAGTTAGCCAAAAGGCTAGTTTCCATCCGTAGTCCCTGGCCAGATGTTACAATAGGCTCCCCTAAAAAAAAGAATAAAACAACAGCTTGTAAAGCATGCAGCAGCACATTAAGCAGCATTAAACAGGTATTAGTTAAAACATGTAGGCAATAGCCTAAAATACATATTTCATGCACACAACAGGACAACATTTAACAGCACAAATTTTAGCATCAAGCAGGCAGTACATAAGCGTATCAGTCATAAAACAAGCAATACATACAATGCAAGCTTTCACGGCAGGATTGTCCAATCTTTTCCGAGAAGGGCTGTGAAGGGCCGGCGTGGGTGCAGAAGGGCCCATGTGGGTGCTGGTTTTCATTCTAACCCAGCACTAACACACCTGCTTCAACTAATCCAAGCCTTGATTGTAGCATTGGTTGAATCATGTGTGCGCTGGGCTACGACAAAAGCCTGCACCCACGCCGGCTCTTCTCGGATAAGATTGGACACCCCTGCTTTAGGGTATTAAAGTCCAGGCTTGGTGCAGTACTGGACACTCTCTAGACCAGGGTGCTCATACCACGGTCCTCGTGGGCCAAGCGCTGCTGTTTTCACACACTCCCTTTACCTGGGAGTCAGGAGGTATGAAGGTATGAAGGTATCATTTGCACTAATTGTTCAATTGACTACCTGAGAGAAGGGAAAACCAGGACCGGATTTGGATTCGTGGGCCAGATTTGAGTAACTGTGCTCTAGACCACAGGTGTCAAACTCATTCCATCGAGGGCCAAGTGTATGCAGGTTTTTGTTGCAACCAATGCACTACACCAGGTGATTTCACTAATTAGCTCACTTCTTCAACTAAGGAGGGAACCCAATTGAAATCACCTGGTGTAATGCATTGGTTACAACAGAAACCTGCTCACACTCGGCCCTCGATGGAATGAGTTTGAGACCCCTGCTCTAGACTAATATGCACTGCGAATGACCAGCCTAGATGGGCTGAATTGCCTCTTTTTGTCATGATATATTCTTATATTATGTAACTAAAAGTGTTGAGGCCTATTTTTAACTTGCAGTGTGTACATTGGACGCCAGGCAAGATGATTATTAATCCTGTAATACTGGGCGGGATCACATTCGCAGTGAAGGCTGTAGACTTTCTGAAACGAGCTCATTGTTCTGGTAAGACCGCAAGTCTCTTTCGTCAACGTCACAGTCCAAGGCTGTGTTTTTCGTCACCCATCACAATTATAATGCAGTCGTCTCTCAAACGCTCTTATCCAGAGCGACTTACAATAAGTGTATTCAGCTAAGGTGGGTAACGCAACAACATACTGTAATCTTGGCAAGTAAGACCAGTTTTTTGTTTTTTGTTTTTTCAATAGCTAGCAGCGCTAGAGGATATGCAATTACAAAGAATTACAAAAGGGGAAAAAAAGTACAGTTTATTTTTTTTTTTTTGTAGGAAAGCAAGAGAGGGTGAAGTGTTCCCAAAAGGTGATCTGTGTCGGGGAGGTGCTGGGATGTGGTGTTCCTCAGACTTACCCGCGGTGACTCACCGAGTCTCACAGCGAAGCGTTCGGTGAGATCACCGGGTTATGCTCAGGTTCCACATCACACCCAGCCTTTTCACCCTCCCGCTCCGCCGCCTCGCCCCTGCAGCCTCCGAGCAGCTGCGCCCGCCCTCCACTCACCATCGCTGCAGCGCGCGGCGTAATTAGCCCCTCCTCTGTTTTCGCGGCGTTCTCTTAACCAGGAGGAAACCGCCGTGGTCGTGTGTGCGACTGTGGTATTTCGCGTGCCGTGTTTATCCTCGGTTCGCGCCGAGGCAGCGGACCGATGGCTTTCTGGTGGACCGAGCCAGCCAGCCGCGGCAGAGCTGTGGGCTCCTGTCACTGATGCGTAAGGCACGCGCACGATCGCACCGCGCCCCTTTTTGTCAGCGGGCCGCGCGGAGGGCGGGAGGGTGGGGGGGGCGTTGTGGCAGCTGTGCGGGGGACTGTGAGAGAGGTGATCTCCTTCCACGATCGGGGTCACACCGTGTCCCCTGCGCTCCGCAGCACTGCCAGGGTTTCACGTTGCCAGAAGGGTCACCCCGCTCGTCAGTCATGCACAGTAGGAACGTGATAAAGGCGTTTCTGGCACGGAGCGTTGTTTTTGTCCCCCCCCGCCCCCGCCCCCACCCGCACACACACACACACATACACACCCCAAATAAGGGCACCGCTCTTTTCAAAGCGCTGTTCTGGTTTCCACATATTTTTCCTGTTAAAGGAAACCTTGAGAGGAATATCAGATTAATGGAAGGTCGTGCCTTTATGACTCATTTGGAGGGTTCCTTCTCTTTTTTTCTTTTCTTTTTTCCTACAGGAAGGAATGTGGAGGAGCTCCCGGAAGTTTCCCGTTTAATGTAATCTTACAGAACACACTGCGGAGGCTGCTGAACGTTGTTATTGGATTATAAGCCTAGTGTTTCACTGCAGCTGCGCGTGAACTGTCCTTCCCCAGCGCACAATAGACTTAACAACCGTGTGACACAATAATCTGCGGATAAATTGCTCTATTAATGCTCTTAATTTATATTAATTTTATAAAAAGGTTCTGTGACCGTGATTAATGAATTTAAATGTCTAGAAGGACCGACAGAGAGCTGCAGGTAGAGTATTTTGCTACTTTCAAAGCTTTGGGAATGATCAATGGGCTAACCACATATTTTTTAACTTCAGCGTTGTACACAGTCTGGTTTTAATTATAAGCAGGAGAGAAGGTTGGGAGGAAGGTGGCCTCAAGCTGAGCTACAGGTAACTGAAGGGTCCTGGTGGAGTGTGGGGTGCATTTTCCTGGCATGGTTCAGTTCCACCCCCTCAACCCCTTAGAGGGCAAGGTAAACACCAATAAATACAAAGCCATTCTGAGTGATCACCTTCATCCTGTGGTGAAACATTTCTATCCTGGTGGGAGTGGTCGCTTCCAGGATGAAAATGCCCCTATCGACAGGGCACAAGTGGTCACTGAATGGTTCGATGAGCATGAAAACGGAAGGCCACATTCACCCCATCGTCAATCCCTTTTTTTTTTCTGTAGATGCACAAAGAAATTGTCAAATAAATTTGAGAAGGAAGCGGCAAACATAATTGCAAATGCTTTTCCTCCAGCGTTCAGAAATTGCAAACCCATGCACAGTTGCGACACACCCTTAGATAAGGGTTTTGGCTGAGTAACTCAAGGTCCTACTTATTAATGGATACGGAAAACATCCTGTAAAGTCATGCTTTGTGCCTTGCGTGCGCAGTTACTAAGACGTTTGGTTTTACTCGTGTCGGATACAGATCGTTCAGTTTTACGTTTCAAAGTGAAAATGGAGCAAACCAATACAACATAATTGACTCAAAGCTAAATTCACTTCATGCCACGACGTCTTCGCAAACGTAGCGCCAATGAATTTTATTCACAGTGTGACATTTGAAATGATTACCGCTCGGCGGAACAAGAATGCTGAGATAAGAAATACGAAATAAAAATATCTTTTTTTGTGCCGAACAGGTTTTTATATCATTCTCTTTGGCAGTCTAGAGTCCCTACTGTCCTGGGCCACAGCAGAACACAATAGAGAAATACCCCAAAATACAACTTAACACCCACACCGGCCCACACAGGGTAAGATTGCCCACCCCTGATATAGACCGCCTCCTCTTCTCCGAGGACAGGGATCTCAAACTCCAGTCCTGGAGGACCGCAGTCTCAGCAGGTTTGTGTGATTCCCTTTCAATCAGTGACAAATGCAGGCCTTAAACAAGGTGTGTGGGCTCTTCAGCCAATCAATGGCTTTAAATTAAGCCCTTAAGTGCCCTGTCAACAAGCTGTGTGGACCCTTTAGCCAATCAATGACTTCAATTAAGCCCCCTAAGGGTCTTGTGAACGAGGTGTGTGGACTCTTAAGCCAATCAGTGACTTAAGTGAAGCCCTGAAGTGCTGAAACACACCCCGCAAACCAGCAGATGCAGCGGCCCTCCGGGACTGGAGTTTGAGTTTGGGCAATCTCCCAGTACGAGTAGCACTGCCAAATCAGGCCAAGGAAGACGATATGATTCAAATGATCCGAACGCAGTCTCTCGTGGGAGGGCTGGACCCCCCACTAACTCACACAGGTACCTTCTTTTGTTTGGTCATTTGTTTATTTGTCAGGGACAAAAGCACGGTCACAATGTTAAACAAGCATCAGGTGCATTGAGTCCAATTACCTGTCCCCAATAAACTACAGGTAGTGACACTTTCGGTTTTGGTTTTGGACATTTCTTGTACACGGAAAATACGAGAAAGCCTTCTTTTGATGTTATTCGGAGTTTAAAGAGTTCACACGTTGCAGAAAAGTACGTATAAAAAAGTAAAAGCAAACAAAACAAAATACATGCAGGAACACGTTAGAAAATCCACTCAATTCGGCGAAATGGCAAATGAGACAAAACTAAACATGATGAGTTCATGTTTACCAAGTGTCCCTGTATTTCTGTTTATTTACGCCGTTGGTGTTTCTTTGTCCCCCGGTAACCTTGCGTGTTTCCTGACTCTTGGTGGTGGAGAGTAGCACAGTTCCTGTGATGAATGCAGGCTGTGTCGGGGGCGGTGTTTCATGTGCGGGATCGACTCACGCTACAGTGGAGCGTTGCGAAAACATGTCTGCTGGAGATGGGTGTGTGTTTGGGGAGTGGGTCGGTGTGTGTAAACCGGGCTGTTTATACAGGATTTTAATGCAAGACCACTGATATCTTATGAGTTTAGCGACCAGGGCGGGTTGCGTTGTACGATAAGCCCATTACAGTTGCCAATATAATTTGAGACATATCTAATCTAGAGAAGTTAATGAAATTTCAACAGCAAAATTGAATCAAAGTGATGTCACCGTCTACATATGAGTCATCTAAATCCATCCAGGTTGAGAAAGGAAGTCTGTTGCCGTGGCGATGAAAACATGGGTGCCTGGAAGACGATATCATACGGGTTATTAGAGTGACGCAAGAGGTGGTTCGCTTTAAGGCCTGTAATGGTGTGTGAACAGCTGTAAATGAAAGAGCAGGGTGAAATAATGAGGCCTTCTCTACAGAGGTGTGTCTTTTGGAGAATGTACCGAGCAAGGCGATATGAGGTGTGAGTGTCTCTACTCCTGTGGCTGGAGCTCTTTGGGTCAGGCCTGGGGTTGCAGAGGGGTGGAAAGTTTCCGGGAAATTTCCAGTACATTTCCATGGGACCTTGGCTTTGGGAATTTGGGGGAATTTTGCCCATTAAGAAAAAGAAATCATATTTAAAAACTAAATCGAGTCTTGAATAATTTAGCTGTTTTGTATTTGCTGGGCTATATCTTTGTTTCCTCTGACTTTGTTTGTTTTTTATAGTGACTAAGTTCTGTGTCTGAAAGACTGTGTCCTCCTGACAAGGTGGATGAGTGGATGAGCGCTTTGCTCCCCCTGTTGGTGATGTAGCGTCGTGCATGCACGGCTCATGCTTCCATCACATGACCAACGAGAAACATTTAATCAGAGCATCCTTACCTGCTACAAACGGGTTGATCAACCGCAGTTTGACACAGACACATGCCAGTATAATTTAGGTCAATTATTAATAGTAAAATAAATGATGTAGTAAAAATTTGACAGAATATCTAGTATATATAGAATATATAGTAGCTATGCTTGCTGCTAATGTTGTAGATAAACTTTGCAAGCATTTATGCATTGTTCAAAGACTAGTTAGCTAGCCAGCTAACACTTTAATTGGATGACATAACATCCAAAGTTCAATAATGTTAAAAATAATCATTTTGATGAAGTTTGAAAAGCCTATTTTCATTTGTATGGAACAGTACATGCCCTATGATTATAAATTCCCATAAATTCCCATGGAATGTTTCCTGTTTGGAAAATTCCCAGAATTTTGTAACCCTTGTCAGGACAAGGACTGCATGGCTGTAATGCCTGGTGCAGGGTGGCCGCAGGCTGTGATTGGTCAACGTGTCGGCGAGGGGGTCCCGTTCCGCTCTGGGCTGGTGTCAGGGCCCAGGACCAGTCCAAACGCTCCCTGTGGAGCTCCCCGAAGCTTTAAGGGTTAATGGAGTCGTGATTCTGCCCGAGGCAGCATCTGAGAGTAGGGTTGGCTGAGTGATTTAGTCTGAATATCACGCAAAACCTTGCTTTGGTTCACTCAGACTTTTCCCTCATCGAAACAATAAATACATAAAAAATATTTAAACATACTGTTTGTGTTTGGCCTCTAAGCAGGTCTTTGCTTTGTAGATGTGTTTGTTTTGCCAGCATGTCTGTGCCTTCTTCCCCACCCGGGTGTTTACGTCATACCAGGCTTCGGTTCAGCCGTGTGACAAACACCTCGTGGAAAATACATTGTTTCGCCGGAATACAGAAAGAATTAACCCGTTACCTTCCCGTCCCTCAGAAAACACAGCTTGACTGTCCATTACGTGACAGCAGAAAGACGCAAGTCACGGTAAACGGCAGTTGTGTGTAAAATGTGTCGTGGTGTAGACCGCGAGCTGAACGTGTGAGGGAGTGGCAGACACTACGCTGACAGGGCAAATCCTGTAATAATGGTGCTGGTCCCATCTGTGCTGTTTATCATCCCTCAGCTTCAGTGTGAGGTGCACAGCTTCCTCAGCTTCAGTATACTGTCCACAGCTTCCTCAGCTTCAGTATATGATCTACAGCTTCCTCAGCTTCAGTGTAAGGTGCACAGCTTCCTCGGCTTCAGTATAATGTCCACAGCTTCCTCGGCTTCAGTATAAGGTCCACAGCTTCCTCAGCTTCAGTATATGATCTACAGCTTCCTCAGCTTCAGCATAACCCTTTGTCGCCTCCTTCATTACTGTAGGCGCTCATTTTATACGAGCTAAATTTGCAGAGGGCAGTGGCTGTGCTTCTTCAGGGCAGATCCTCTTCTGTGTGCAAGACCGGTGGTCACATGACATCAGGAGGCGACGTTGAACAAACGAAACAAGCCCACGTCTGTCTGCGACTTCACCCTCCCACAAAAACCTGTTCCTGTGCAACCACAGATGGCTTAACCCACTCATCGGCAGGACTGTGTGTAACCAGCATGACTCTCCGCCATGTCACGTGCCGTCTCATGCCGTTCCCACTGCACGTCCCCTCCCCAGTGCATTTTCAGCCATGGCTTGTGACTAAGCAGCGGTGCACCCGCTCTCCTGCTGAACCAGAGCAGGCCCGTGTGTGGATTATTGAGCCCCCCCCCCTGCAGAAAGCTGCTTCATCTGAGCTCTGGACACTGTGGGGTTAAGGGCCGCATGCCCCTGCCTCTCTGGCTCTCTGGTGCTCTGTGCACGGGACAGCAGAAACAGAAACATGAAGTCGACCTGGATAAGAGCGTCTGTTCTTGTAAATGTAAAATGTAAGTCTAGGCTACCTCACCTGAGAGGGGAGAGCGCAGGAGACGTCAGGCACACGTCAGGCCAATGCTGCCCTGCATCACTGTGGTTGTTGGCGTGGCTTGAAAATGGGTTCCTACTCGTTCAGCATCGGAGTAAAGTGCCGTTTAGACACTGACATGCCTAAAGGATATGAATTTCAGGAGAGTATTACTTGGTATTGGCCTTGTGATACCACATGATTTGTGGTAGTTGCCACTGGCATTTTCACCAGTTAAATATTTTTGAAATGTTCCCTTTTAAAAAAAAGTTTGTATATATATATATATATTTATTTTTTATTTTTTTTTTTATTTTCTTCTTTTTATTTTTTTTACACCATGGGAAGTGTGTGTGTGTGTGTGAGTGAGAGAGACAGATTGTGCGTGCGTACGTGCGTGCGTGCGTGCGTGCGCGTTCCTAAAAATAAATATGTACGTACGTCTGTACATATACATTAATATAATATAAAAGGACTGAAGGGTGACGGCATTCACTTTTTTTTCTTCTCCCCTCAAGTAGTCCGTTTGATCATTGAGAAGAAAGCAAAGCATTAGTTATGTTCATAAATCTTTTTCTGACTATGTCCAGTGTCAGCATACTCCCCCCACTAGTGACCGAACAATAAGTAATAGCTATGTATGCTTTGAGAAGGAATCTGCTTTGTTTACACACGCGTATAATACATCATATTATTACAGTCATATTATTACAGTCATAAGCTGCTCTATACCGTAGGTGCTGTAAATGCCTAGGTGGGCCTGTCCTCGTCATTATGTATCATATATTCTGTTCTTTGTTATTATATATTATATATATGTTCTTAAAACATGGAGACCGCACTGGAGTCTCTCTCCTCTCCATCTGCAGCCCTCTACAGCGTATAAACCCGTCTGTAACGGAGAGACGGAGCCGTCGGCGTTCCTGAGTCTGTTCGGCCTCACTCTGAGAGGTGCTGTTCCCCTCCGCCGTGCCGCTTCGATTCGCCTGTGACAGGTTTAGGTTGTGCGCTCGGGACGGTCGATCCATCTGCGTACCCGAAACCCCCTGACGAGGGCAGCGCACCCCCACGCTTCGGCCAGACTCGCATCAGTCTCTGTCTCTCTGTCTCTGTCTCTGTCTCTGTCTCCCTGTCTCTGTCTCTGTCTCTGTCTCTGTCTCTGTCTCTGTCTCTGTCTCTCTCTCTCTCTCTCTCTCTCTGTCTCTGTCTCTGTCTCTCTCTCTGTCTCTGTCTCTGTCTCTGTCTCTCTCTCTCTCTCTCTCTCTCCCTCTGTCTCTGTCTCTGTCTCTCTCTCTGTCTCTCTCTCTCTCTCTCTCTCTCTCTCTGTCTGTCTCTGTCTCTCTGTCTCTCTCTCTCTCTCTCTCTCTCTGTCTCTCTCTCTCTCTCTCTGTCTCTCTCTGTCTCTCTCTCTCTCTCTCTCTCTCTCTCTCTCTCTCTCTCTCTCTCTCTCTCTCTCTCTCATGGGGGTCGGGGTCACGTGACAGGACGCTGTCGCTCACACAGGATGCTAGCAGACGGTGCCAGGCCATGGGCTCCTGCGACCACCTTTTAGGGGGTTTTAGGTTTGGGGACGTGAGTGGTCTCTTTCACTTTCAGCTCCAGTGTCTGGTTTTTAAGCTGATCGGAAAAGGCAGACACTCAAATTTCCGCCCTGTACTGATGTGCTTATGCCTCTTCTCTGTCTCTGCGATCTTCCGCAAGAGACTCAAAACCCACCTTTTCACACTCCACTACCACTGAATTCTGTACATCTAGCCAATTGTCATCACCACTCCATACTTCTTTTATATGTATCCCTGCTTACTACTCATTTAAAAATACAATAATAATTACCAACCAATAATTTCCTTCCCAGTGTTACAGGTATGGTACAGCTGCCTACAACGACGTCTATCGCTGTATTACTGCACCGATCTCTTGCGCAAACTATGATTGTTCCTACCATGTATTGATGCACGTCTTGTAAGTCGCTCCGGATAAGAGCGTCTGCTAAATGCTTAAAATGTAATGTAAATGTATTCATTAATCGTCCAGTTCATAGTATGTTAATTTAATCCTGTGCATGACATAAAGACGGAGGGAAATACCACAGGATTCGTGTCTGAGGTGTGGGGGCGGGAGGTGGCATTTGTTATCTGATTTAGGCAGTGACACTTTCAGTTTTGGTTTTGGACATTTTTTGTACACGGAAAGTACAAGAAAGCCTTCTTTTGATGTTATTCAGAGTTTAAAGAGTTCAAACATTGCAGATTTTGCAATTGATAAACTGATGGTTTTTGTGCACATGGAGTGAGTGAACAGGAGTTGCACAGGCCACTTTATTATTGATTAAAATAAATTGACCGATCAGGCCGATCATTTGGTAATGCTCATACCCCCTTGGCTTGTGCTGCTGGCTATGGTGTTACAAGGCGGGGCTGGAATATTGCTGAGTTGGGCTGGTGTGCTATTGGACAGGGCCTTACAGTTGCCAGGTGGGCCAGGCGTGCTATTGGACAGGGCCTTACAGTTGCCAGGTGGGGCAGGCGTGCTATTGGACAGGGCCTTACAGTTGCCAGGTGGGGCAGGCGTGCAATTGGACAGGGCCTTACAGTTGCTAGGCAGAGTAGGCACGCTATTGGGCAGGGCTGGAATGTTATTGGGTGCTGTCAGCATGTTGCTGGGCAGGGCTGGGGCCTTCTTAGGTGGGCTGTTGAATGGTTATTGCAGAGGGAGCCGTAAGAGTGGTCATTGATGGATCCTGAGATTTGAACGTCAGCTGCTGAGCCCTGGTTTACAGCGAGACACCAAAGTAGCTGCGCTGAAATAGTAGGCTAAGCGTCACCGCGCTACAGTGCAAGCCCTTTGACAATGACATATTTGCCATTTAGCAGACGCTCTTATCCAGAGTGACTTACAAGATGCGCATCAATACATGGTAAGATAAGTCACAGTTCGCACGAGAGTAATACAGCGATAGACATCGTTGTTGGCAGCTGCGTACCGTATCGAGCGGCATACACCCACTGTTCTCTCACAGTGAGGTATGATGACCTGTTTTTGCCTACATTAGCGGTTTTCACGATGCTGCGTGTGCTCTCTCTGGACTGGGGGCGTTGTTCGCCAGGTCCGTGTCACTTGCTCATATAACTCTTGTGGATGCACTCACAGGTAGCTGCCAACCGCCAGTATTCCAGTATCGCGTTGTCTTTATTTTGGCAGTCACCTGTGCGTTCTCTGGCATCGTCCGGCCAGCCGTTTGAGAGATGAGAGAATCTGCTAAATTTAGGCGTTTAGCAGGCATAAATGAATGTAACATAGTGTAATGCAATGTAATAAAACGAGTCGGTGGTGAAATGGGGCCTGGATGTCGGGCTTGGCTTGGTGGACGACTGTCTTCTGTCTGTCTTTGTGGGTGTTTTTTTTGTCAGTGCACCCAACTCCAAGGTGTTTTTGAAAAGATTGAATTGATGGAGAGTGGCAGGAAAACCTAACTGGGTTTGGCGCCTTAACCCCAGGAGGCTGGTCACATAAGCAACCTTAGGACAGTGTGGGAATTTGTCGATTATGTTATGTTATTGGCTATCCATCCATCCATCCATCCATCCATTATCTAAGCCGCTTATTCCTGGTCAGGGTCGCGGGGGGCTGGAGCCTATCCCAGCATGGGTTCCGGGCGAGAGGCAGGAATACACCCTGGACAGGTCGCCAATCCATCGCAGGGCACACACACCATTCACTCACACACTCATACCTACGGGCAATTTAGACTCTCCAATTAGCCTAACGTGCATGTCTTTGGACTGTGGGAGGAAACCGGAGTACCCGGAGGAAACCCACGCGGACACGGGGAGAACATGCAAACTCCACACAGAAAGGCCCCCGGCCTGGATTCGAACCCGAGACCTTCTTGCTGTGAGGCGACAGCGCTATCCACTGCACCACCGTGCCGCCCGTTATTGGTTATATAAGTCTTTTATCTGCCACGATGAAACAATGTCCTTTTTGTTCTGTGTTTCAGAGCTGGGCTTGGCGCAGCGCAAGTTCGCCCAGTGCCTGGGGAGTTTCACTTCGAGTACATCGGCGACGCAAAGACGGACGACGAGAAGTGCATCGGTGAGAGAGAGCGACAGCACTCCTCCCAGAATGACTGTTATTCATGCCTTTGGTTTTGCTGTAACTGCTCTCGGTTTGAGTGGTGTGATCCAGAGGTGCCTGGCCGCAGCTTCTGCAGGCGTTCGTGGTTTCATTTCAGTCAGCAGACAAATTAGGCCTTGTGAACGAGGGGCGTGGACTCGTTAGCCAATCGGTGACTGACGTGAAGAACTTGAGCGCTGAAACACCGGCAGATACTGCGGCCCTGAGTCTGACACCCCCGATCTAGACTATAACGAAGTCTGCGCATCATTTTATACTTTTACAACCTGTCAAATAATCACGTAACAATAAATAAATCATTGTTATTCCAGATGAGCCCTCTCATTGTGTGTGTGTGTGTGTGTGTGTGTGTGTGTGTGTGTGTTTGTGTGTGTGTTTCAGATGAATCGATGCAGGAATTCGCCTCTTTCCTGAAGAACCTCGAGGACCAGAGGGAGCTGATGGTGAGCATGTTCATTGGGCAGCCAAAGAGACCAAAGTTAAACCTCCTTTAGGTCCTGTTCTTATTGGCTCGGCTCAGCGCCACTCAAAATGTCTGTCACGGAAACTACTGGATCGACGCCACAATTGGTGACGCCAAAGAAGTTGCGCTCGACATCGCATCTGAAGCAATTCTGGTTAAGCGGTGCCCCCACCTGGGAATCGAACCTGCAACCGTTGCATTACAAGCCCAGTTCCCTAACCGCTATACTAGAATGCCACTTTACACGCTTTAGCCCAGATATTGGGGGAAAAGGGGAATAGATAGGGCAGTGGTCTCAAACTCAGTGCCACAAAGGGCCATGTGTATGCAGGTTTTCATTCCAACCAATTACTGCTGCCTTAATTGGCTCAACTACTCATTTAGCCATATGCATGCACCTCTGTGCATTCTTGAAGTTAAAGCACAGAATATACGCAACAATTATTATTTAGATAACAAAAATATTTAATTTCACTTTATATACATTATGTGCAAGCCAACATGATAATTTAGCAAATAGTGGAACTAATTATCTAATCAAAAGCAGAGGCTGCAGTAAAAACCAGCACACACATGGCCCTCCGTGGCACTGAGTTTGAGACCACTGAGATAGGGTGTTCGGCAGCCAGGAAAACGATATACAAAGAAGACTCGGGTGACTTCACAAGACTCTACCGGAAGAAAACGGAGAGCTGGATCACACAGAGCTTTAAAGCTGTTTAGCACATTTGTTGAACAGGCCCCAGGAAGTGATGCGTGCACCGTGGGAAACCAGAAGGTGTCTTGTTTTGTAGTTAAAGGCTGTGATGCAGCCAGAGGAGGCTATGTTCTTAGGCCTGCGTGGGTCATTAGTGAGCCGTGGCCACAGTGTTATCGTTTCCGTATCTGCTCTGCACTGGCTGTTACCCAGGACAACATCCACCCCTTCTTGCATCTGAGTATTTACTGTATAAATTCAGGCTAATTGCCTTGTAGAACAGCTGGACCCCAACTGGAAATAAGTCACCCCCCGCCCCGCCCCGCACCGCCCCCTTCCCCATTTCCTGTGCCACAGTCCCATTCATGCTGTTGAGTCAGACCTATAAAGATTAATTGAGTTTGCCGCCTGTATAAAAAAAAATACTCGCACAGTCATAACATTGCACACACATTCCAGTCGGTTAACTCTCGATACTTCCTGTTGTTTTGTGAATCCATGTTTTCATCACCATTAAAAAGCGAAATTCATTTACATTTTATTTAATGAGTGCTGAAATGTGGTATGATTGGAAAGTTATTTGTTTTTAGGAGCACTTGAGTTAAGTGCTCCTCAAATTCAGAATCGGAATTGCTGTGGCACTCAGTCACCAGATCTCCACCTAATTGAACACTTGTGGGAGATTCTGGAGTGGCGCCTGAATCTGAATTTCCACCACCATCAACAAAACGCCAAATGATGGAATTTCTCATGGAAGAATGGTGTTGCATCACTCCAATAGAGTTTCAGACACTTGCAGAATCTATGCCAAGGTGAATTGAAGCTGTTCTGTTGGTGACCAAACGCCCTGTTAAGACACTTTATGTTGGCGTTCCCTTAATTTGGGCAGTTACCTGTATATCCAGTGTTCATTCACTTAAACCCTCACCAGGTTCATATGGTAACACCGCCCGAACCTATGACTTTGCATGAATCGTTAATTCACCGTCAAAATCCCCGCACTGCTCATGTGTGTGTTTTGTTGCTATTTACCGCAAGGCCACTTCCATGTGTTACTGTATCCAGGTAGCCGAACATGAATTGTAAAATGTATTCGGTGTACTTTATGATCCAGTGTTTTGACAGAGGAAGGATATGGGATCAGCGCACCCTTTAAAACGGGTCAGAGTTTATGCTTCTGGCTCCGTGTGTTTTGACGTTTTTCTTTTCCCGATTTATGTAAGACCGCGGTGTGAGCGGACGCTCGAGTTCGTAAACACGCAGAAGGTTCAGCAGGTACGGCGTGGTGTGTGTGCGGCCGTCTCCGTGCCCTGCCTTGCCTGGCGGGGTGTGGTGCGCTCACGAGGCCTGTCTCTCTCTCTCCCCAGATGAAGAACATCACTGAGACGCTGATGAAGCCGCTGGAGAAGTTCCGCAAGGAGCAGCTCGGCTCGGCGAAGGTACAGCGCGATCGCTCGGAAAGCACGGCGCTCCTCCTCAGCTTTGAGCTGTTCCTCAGTAGTACAGAACTCCTCCTCAGCTTTGAGCTGTTCCTCAGTAGTACATAACTCCTCCTCAACTTTGAGCTGTTCACATTTACATTACATTTACATTTTAGGCATTTAGCAGACGCTCTTATCCAGAGCGACTTACACAGTTACACATTTCTTTACATACAATCCCATTTATACAGCTGGATATTTTTACTGAAGCAATTCAGGTTAAGTACCTTTTCTCAAAGGCCCCCACCAGGGAATTGAACCTGCAACCTCTGAGTTACAAGCCCAGCTCCCTAACCATTACACTACACTGCACAGCTACACTGCCGCTGTTCCTCGGCGGTACAGGACCCTTCCTCAGCTTTGAGCTGTTCCTCAGTCGCCCTCGTTGCTCTGAGGAACAGAGGGGCGGTGCTGTTCCTTTGTACGGAGCTGTTCCGCGGCGGTGCGGCACCGTTGGGAAAAACGCGCAGCGCCGCCCCTCAAACGTACGAAACTCTTCCTCGCTACTTCAGAGGTCGAGTGCTCTTACTCCGTGTTTACAGCTCATCGTTTATTTTACGTTTCGGGGGAAAGCTGCAGCGCTCTGGGGTGATTTTCCCTCAGAGTTTTTCAGCAGGTTCGTCCCGCTCCTGCGTTCTCGCCCTCATCTTCGGTTCTCCCAACGTCGTGAGACATCGGTCAGCGACTGCCGGCCACAGACCTCTGAATTAGAATGCCTTTGAATTGAGGATTGTCTGTTGAGGCCTGGGCTTTCTTGCTCGTCCGGGTCCTGTGAATTCCATATTAAATGCTAATATTCCACACATTCCTGCGCTCAGTGAGGCTGGCCTGAGGCCTACATGACTAATGGCTTTCTCTCCCCTGCTCTCATGCCATGTCCTTTTCAGGAGGAAAGGAAGAAGTACGAGAAGGAAACGGAAAAGTACTACAGCTCTCTGGAGAAGCTCCTGACTCTGTCAGCGAAGAAGAAGGAGCAGCAGTTACAGGAGGTACTGTCCCCCTTGTGCTGTTTTCCCCCGGCTCGGAATGCGCGCTCCCGTTTGCCAGGCCTGCTCCATCGCTTGCAATGTCCTCCGCCGACGAGAACGCGCTCTCCTGCCAAACCGCACGCCCGCCTTGCTGGGCTGCGCGGTCGTCGTTTCAGAGAGTTCCCTTCATGCGCGGTCGGTGCAGGCAGACCGCAAGACGCCTGACTGACCAGAGGAGGCGCTGTTGCGCGACGGGGCAGGGGGAAGCCCCGCCAGCCGAAACCCGCCCCGCCCGCCCCGTGCCGGGCGACGCTCTGACCCATTGTGTGTGGCCCGTGGGGCTCCCGACCACAGCGGGCTCTGGAACTGCAGTGGTCCGATTCGAACGCGGGTCCTTTGGTCGTATGGCTACCGACGAGTGGCGCTTTAGCTGGCCCTGCCACCCAGGGGGGGTCTCACATCACACTGTTATTATTGTTTCCTCTGATAGATGATGGGAAACGGGGGAGAGAGACAGATGCACGGGCCTTTATCTCCGCTGGAAAAATGATCTGAAAAAGGATATTTACGTAGAGAAACAATGGCCTTGGCAGCGCGCCGACGGGCCTGGAGGCATGATCTCGCTACGCGCCCGTGTACCCTGTGAGCGTTCGCAGGCCCCCGTCCTCTCTCCCGCATTCCTCCTGCCCACATAAGGGAAGGGCCGGGGCAGAGAGGCGCTGGACGCGGGATGTTTTCGCAGCGCTGAGGTCAGACGCCAAGGCAACCGCCCCGAGAAGCGAATGGCCTTCGGCCCGTCACATTTATCACCGGTATATATATACGCCGCACCAACGGGGGAGGGGGGGGTGAAAAGTATGTTCTCGGTTGTCCGGGGGACACGTTTGCATTTGCGTTTCAGGTGGAACGTCGGAGGAACGAGATCCTCATCTCGAGAGGGAGAGAGAAACAGTCCTGTGGCCAAAAAGGGGCAATGAATTTACTGACGTTAAGTAAATTAGTTATAGGAGAAGTGCACGATCGCTCAAGAGTGCTTTCTCGTTGTTGTCAGGCAACACAAAGGTCTCCGGATGCTTCAGGGTGCCCTTGCGAGACCGTGACCCTGGCGCGGTACGCGATGTGCGCGCAGGGCAGAGGAAACCGTCGCTGCGCCGATACCTCGTCTGTCACTTTTGTGACGCGTTGCTTTTCCTTTTGTGTACAGGTCCTGTCAGGACGGTTTACATTGAGCCTTGAGATTTATGGCATCATAAGCATTTCTGCTACCTTTCAATTTAGAGCTGAACGAAACCACCCTGATCTTATAAACAAACAATACAGCGCCACACACACACACACACACACACACACACACACACACACACACACAGACACACACACACACACACACACACACACACACACACACACACACACACACACACTCACACACACACACACACACACACACACACACACACACACACACACACACACACACACACACACACGCACACACACAGACAGACACAGACTCGAGGGAAATTGGTTCCAGGGAAAGCAGGCCTGTTTTTCCTTCACATTCAGTATCACATTTCCTCATTATTCTTTTTTTATTCAGGGTTGCTCTGTTTCAGAACGTTTTTAATTTGCTCCGGCGTAATCTCCGTGACGCACGCCGCGTGCGTTGGTCGTCTCTCTCTTCGCTCCGGCGTTAGTGTGGAGCGTGCGTTTGTGTTGCGCGTGCTCTTAGCCTCTCTCGTGTGCTCTGCAGGCGGATACGCAGGTGGAGGGGATGAAGCAGCACTTTCAGGAGGAGTCTCTGGAGTACGTCTGCAAGCTGCAGGAGATACAGGAGAGGAAGAAGTTTGAGTGCGTGGAGCCCGTAAGTGCTCCGGAACCTTCACTGACTGTACTTACACCTGTCTCACTCTGTTTATACACCTTCGCTGACTGTACCTACACCTGTCTCACACCTGTACTTCACTGACTTATACACCTGTCAGTACACACCTGTACACACACCTTCACTGACTGTACCTACACCTGTCAGTACACACCTGTACACACACCTTCACTGACTGTACCTACACCTGTCAGTACACACCTTTACACACACCTTCACTGACTGTACCTACACCTGTCAGTACACACCTTCACTGACTGTACCTACACCTGTCAGTACACACCTGTACACACACCTTCACTGACTGTACCTACACCTGTCAGTACACACCTGTACGCACACCTTCACTGACTGTACCTACATCTGTCTCACCTGTGTATACACCTTCACTGACTGTACCTACACCTCTCTTGGCTGTACACACTTGCTTATACACCTTCACTGACTGTACCCACACCTGTCAGTACACACCTGTTCACCTGCCTTATTTTTCGTTCCTTGTACAAAGGTGTACACATATGGATTGTATACCTACATTGGATACCCGAACATATGATTGGTTCTTTTTTATTGAACTATATTAATTATGAGTATGAGCACAGTGTAATACTGTGTCTGTCGTTTAGAAACCCTCATATGTGATCCCTCTCTCCGTTTCAGATGCTGGCCTTCTTTCAGACAGTGTTCACCTTTTATCACCATGGATACGAGCTGGCCAAGGACTTTGACCACTACAAAAGAGCGCTGCAGATCAACATTCAGAACGTGAGGCACTTTTCTCGTTAACCAGCGGCCGTAACGCGGCTCTTCACAGACTGCTGTCTGGCTCTTTCTGTTCAGCGTGCATTCTTGTGGAGTGCTTTTGTTGCGCTTCACAATTTTATCTTGTGAAAAATGGAAACTAGATTTTCGCACAAGGTCAAATGATAAGCAGAAACTTCACAACAATATTTCGTCAGTCTCCCAAAAAAATATGAAAACGTATTTTTCACTGCTTGTTTTGTGTGTAACTGCCACCTTCGCATCCATCGCCAAACTCTCCCAGTCAGCACACAAGAGTGTTTGGCTGGCAGTGTAGTGTAATGGTTAGGGAACTGGGCTTGTAACTGAGAGGTTGCAGGTTCAATTCCCAGGTGGGGCACTGCTGTTGTACCCTTGAGCAAGGTACTTCACCTGAATTGCTTCAGTAAAATATCCAGCTGTATAAATGGATTGTATGTAAAGAAATGTAAACTGTGTGAGTCGCTCTGGATAAGAGCGTCTGCTAAATGGCTAAAATGAAAAATGTAGAATGTAAATGTTTGTCGAGACCTCCTAGAATCGGTTCCCCTTTAGGCTCCGTCATTTCTGAAGTGACCCCTTCCCCATCGGTCGCGCACGTGGTGCGGCCTTCTCCCCATTGGTCCCTCCCCAGACACGCAGTCGCTTCGAGGGCACCAGGTCGGAGGTCGTGGAGCTGATGACGAAGATCAAACAGAGCCCCCAGGACCACAGGCAGACGAGCCCCATCAGCGTGGAGGGCTACCTGTACGTCCAGGAGAAACGTAAGGGTCGCGCCGGAGGGACGCTTTTATCCAAAGCGACTTACATTAGTGAGCGCATACATTTTTTTTTCCAGTATATGCGGTCCCAGTGGGAATTGAACCCACAACCTAAGCGTTGCCAACGCTGTGCTCTACCAACTGAGCTGAGCCACACAGAACCGCACAGAATTTTTGCTACGCTTCATCCATCAACACCGCCAGCCCAAGCACTGTCATGTCACGTTCTGCCGTCTTCAGAATCTGTACGGGTGCAAAAACGACGCAATCGCCCCCAAAGTTTAATTAGCTCAATAATTCCCTCCCTCTCAATCAATGAATCAATCGATCTTTATTTTTGTATAGCGCCATTTACAAACAGGTTGTCACGCAGCGCTTCACAATTGGCATTTTCCAGAGGGAATCAAAAAAACTGAAAACCATTGGAGCCAATGTGGGGAAACTGGAAAATTATTCCCTGACCCCTTAAAAGGCGGTCGAGATGAACTCCTGGAAAATGGTGGGATACAGAGAAAAACTAAAAGAAATAGTCCTTGAGGCTCATGAGGCTTAACTCTCCACCTCGGCTGATGTGTGCCGAGTGTTCTGGCACAAAATGGCTGCCGTGTTGGGTGCTACACATTGGTGGTGGTTGAGGTGCGTTCCCCCCCCTTCACTGTAAAGCGCTTTGTGTATCATGAAAAGCGCTACTGTATATAAAATGCAATCCATTATTATTATTAAACCAGTTGTGGGAAACCAGAATTGTTAATGGATTGTTTCATTTTCAAGTTGCCAAGGTAATTTCCAGTCAGCAGTAGCTACACGCTAAAGGGAGGTGGCGTGGAGCTCCTGTAAGTCCCGGAATTCCCCGTCGGTTAGACCCGTTGCTGCCACTGTTCAGTATGGGCGTGTGTGTGTGTGTGTGTGTGTGTGTGCGTGTGCGTGTGCGTGTGTCTGTGGACTGTGGACTGTGGCGGGCGAACTCTGGCGGTAAAAGCGCGCTCTGTGGATTCTCCCCCAGGGCCGCCCCCGTTCGGCTCCAGCTGGGTGAAGCGATACTGCACTTTTGTGAAGGAGCAGAAGATCCTGCACATGGTGACCTTCGATCACAGATCCGGGGGAAAGATCGTAAGTGCAGACCAAGAACGACGACGACGACGATGATGATGATAAAATGACTCTTCATCCACTCTCTGAATGGAGGTTCACAGTGCTACATGTTGTAATTCAGTTGACACAACACAATGTTTTTTGTAGCAATTGGTGGCTCAGAGAATTTCAAATATTTCTTTTGAAATGATGTTGCTGATCTACTGTTCCGCCCACTGTATGATCTTGCCCTGAGCACAGCATCTCTCTCCGTCTCTCTCTCTCTCGCCCTTTCTCTCTGTCTGTTTCTCTCTCTCCCTCTCTCTCTCTCTTCTCTCTCTCTCTCCCTTTCTCTCTGTCTGTTTCTCTCTCTGTCTGTTTTTCTCTCTCTCTCTCTCTCTTTTCTCCCCTTTCCCCTCTCTCTCTCTTTCTCTCTCCCTTTCTCTCTCTCTGTCTCTTTCCCTCCCCCCCTCTCTCCCCTCCATCCCCAGGGCGAGACAGAGTCCGTCACCCTGAAGTCCTGCATACGGAAAACAGCCGACATGCTCGACCGGAGGTTCTGCTTCGACATCGAAATAACAGACCGGTAAGACCTGTGTTCCAGTGCTAGTGTCACTGTCAGGGTTACCCCGGTCTACAGGAAAATACCCTCCCCGCCCCACACATTGCACAGAGTTTGGGGTAATAACACCATACGGGCACGTGGGGGCCGTTACTCTGAGGTTTCATCTCACAGGTGAAAATTAAGGTCAGCACCGACGAGAATGTGTTCATGGAGACGAAACGCGTCTGTCTGTAGAGGCGTGACTCAATGCGTGCGGGTTAGCTCTTACTGAGGAGTTCATGGGAAAATGTATCCCCTGGCCTTTTGTGGTAAACATGCCCCCCCTCCCCCCCTCCCCTCCACAACACACACCAGGCCAGGGGTCCTTCTCGCTGTCCAGGCACTCTCCGAGGACGACCGAAAGTTCTGGATGCTGGCCATGGGGGTAAAGAGCCGGTGAGTCAGCGCCTCGTCGTTCCAACGTTACGTCGTGTATTGTTTGAGTCTTCCGTGCCGCCCTGCTGCCTTTCATTTTCACGCCAAGGAAGAGCTCTCCTGGTCGTGTGCCCTTTTCCATTGTAAAGAGAGGATCTTAAGAGCAGCGCTCTTTCTTTGTACAGCTCTTAGCTTATCTTAGCTTATCTTTTTATTGTAATGAGTTCCACTGGCAGTTGTTTGATTTAAATGCATGATCTCCCCCCCTCCCCCTCTTGTTTTTAAACAGATATGCTCTTATGGGAGGACTTACTCAAAAGAAAGAGGAAGCAAGTATCTCACAATTTAATATTCTTTTTTTCTTTCTTGGTCGCTGGTTTTCCAAAGCAATAAATGGCATGAGTGCACCGCTTAAGCACACCAGAGTTAAGTCTTGAGTTTCTGGCTTAAATGCTGCGTCCAGTCTCAGTAACGGGAGAATTAGTAAGGGGACATTGACGTCAGTGACTGTGGCCGATTAAGGCCGTAACAGACTAAAGGCCTTGGCGATCTGCCGGTTTTAACTTCCCAAATGGACGTGCCTCAATGGTGAGTGCGTTTTGTTTTTATGAAGGGAGCAGAGGTTCTTTGTGTTGTGGCTCATTGAATTTGTCTGCAAAAGAGCTCCTTCTGGAGTGGTGCCTCCTTATCCCATTTCCTCAATTATTCCGAATGATTATTTTCTTAATTATATTCTTAATGTTTCCACCGCAATCTCCTCTGATCTCCCATCAATGAAGTCTGATGACTGTTCAGTGCTGTTCAGAGTAGCATGGCGCTAGCCTGGTCTTTCCACTGTGAGTCATCAGAGTAGCACATCTGCAGCTGCAGTGCATGGTGGTCGTACGCCCCACCGGTGTTGTGACACTAGGAACTTTGGCATTTGTTTTGCAGTCGATGCACAGCTGAACGAAGTTGGATTTTCATTCGTGAAGAACGCCATCAGTGCCATTGAAAAAAGAGGTGAGAAGACCTCTTCCGGCAAACTTACGGCTCTCTGAATATAATGCTTTATTAGGCTATTAAAGTCTTAATACAACTGTGATACCACAGGACCGCACTGGTAATGTTTATCAATGATTTTAATGCATTTACCATTTTAAAATACAATAAAAAATGTATTTTAGATTTTTTCATAGTTTTCTCCCCAATTTGGTGGCCAATTTATTGGTACCCTTTATTACTTCGATTTAATTTAGTTTGATACCCTTTATTTCTTAAAATACCCACCCCCCACCCCGCACCCCCATGGCCCAGCCATCCGCAACTACGGGACCAGCCATTGCTCTGGGACCAGCAGTGCCATAGACGCCACACCGCCTCCTTCGAGACAGAACTCGCACAACCTTCAACCGTGATGCCGATACACACAGAGAGCCCTCTTGTGCATGTAGCGAGCCGGCGCCGGCTCCTGCAGTGGGCAACCTGCACTTAAGAACAAGCGCCTTTACTGGTTGTGCCACCCAGGGGCTCCCCGCATGTACGACAAAAGTGATACGATCCTGATCGATCTGTCATTTTGTATGTATTTTTCATTGTCAAATAAATCAAACAAACAAGTATACCAATCACTGCCTCCTACAATACTTTATGAGATGCAGTCTCTCAAAGTATGAATACGTTCAAAAGCACCAGGTTTAACCACGTCCTCAATACTTCTAAATCTGAGTTTAAACTCCAAGACCAAAAGTTTATTATCAGAAATGACATGCAGAAATATTGGCCCCAGGTGGCTCAAACGGTAAAAGCACTCACCCGGAGTGCAGGCCGCGCTATGGGTCGGGGTTCGATTCTGGGCTGATTGGCTGTCCGTCCCAGAGTGAGGGGGAAGGGGAGCTGACATGAGTTCACTGCGAGCGCAGAAAGCTTCTCTGGATGTATCAGAGTCACGTCTCCCGTCGTCTCGAAGGAGGTGATTCGCCGTTCCTGCCACTGCCGGTCCCGGAGTAGAGGCTGGTCCTGTAGCTTGTTGAAGGGGGGTAGTTAGATCAATAGAGAGTACAATTGGCCACCAAATTGGGAGAAAAAGGTGAAAAATCTGAAAAAAATACATGCAATGTTATCAGAATGGAATTACACACAACCTGTCCCCAGTGAAGACAGAGCTGCTGATGGAATGATGAGAAGTGGCTCAGATTCTTGACCACCGCTTCCAGACGAACCCCCCCCCCCCAGCTCTCAACTCCAGACCTATTTCAGTCTACAACCATACACCGACCTCATCACACATAAATGATTCCGCCATAGAGTGGCTGCAGATTCGCACCTCTGTGTTCATCGCTCCAGTAATGTTGACGAATATTACAGCCATGACCCTTGACTCTGCTGTGGTCGGTCCCCTCTTCCTTAAAAGCTGTTGTAACAGGAATGAACTACATCATACTTCAGGGGTGGCCAATCCTGGTCCTGGAGAGCCGCAGGGTACGCCCGTTTTTGTTTTCACCTTAAAACCAGCAACCGGTTTAGACCCAAGAAACCAGGTGAGGTGAGTTAACTGTGTAATGGACTGCTTTAGTCAATCAACTAAGCGCTGGGTAACCAGTGCAACCCTGCGGCCCACCAGGAACAAGGTTGGGAACCCCTGTCCTAGATCAAGACCCTCTTTCTCCCTCATCCTGTTTAATGGACACTTAAAAAAACAAACATTTTAGGCATTTAGCAGGCACTGTTATACAGAGCGACATTCGAGCAACATCGAGTGACATTAAATGCATGAGTGCATTTAAATTGGCAAGAATATCACATCTAGAGCGTTTATACTCACTGAAGTCCTCTGTCCGACGCCAACACTCTTTCTTTCTCAGGCCATTGCAAAACCGGAAAGAATAAATATTAAACATAATTCCACTTGTGGCTTTGCCCAATATGTTTCTGTGTATGAATCTGTACGCATGCATGTTTGTACCATTCGTATGCATGCGTTTCTGTGTGCATGAATGTCTATTCCCATATATGGAAGCATACGCGGTCCTTGTTCTTCTGCCATTCAGCTACAAATAGTTTTTTGTAAGTCGTGTATCTTCACAGTGTCATTTTAATGCTTCCTTGTCTCTCCTTCCATCTTAAGCCCGGCCACATTATTTTTCACTGCGGCATTCAACCTGCTCTCCCCTCATGCATTTTGTATTTTATGTTAATTTATGTCAAATTCATATACATATATGTAAATATGTTAATCTAAATCCATATCAGAATGGGGGTTTTTTTCAGCTGAATAACAAACCAAATATATTTGAGAAACAAAAGAGTATTAAAGGTGAAACTGCGGACAGTCGGTTGTAGTGAAACGTTCAATCAGACAAATGAAATACTCCTGTTCCCCTGTCGACGAGTGTAAAAAGCTTCACTGCAGCACTGTGGCTGAAACGGTGTAATACCGTCGGTGTAACACTAGAGGGCAGAAGCGCCTTGCTTTCCGGCGGTCTGCAGTTATGCCAGAACAGGCTCCCCGTTGATTCTGTACATGCTGAAAGACGTAACAGCTGGACCTGAAATGACATTAGAGAAATGCGCAGCCTACGCTTGGGTATAACACGGTTGCTAGTTAACTTTAAAATCGCTCATTTGAAGAAAATGTTGTGTAATGGATTTATTCACCGGCTGCACAGTAATGCGCGGTCGTTATCGCGCACTGACCTAATTTAATCGCTGTGCTTTCTGTCTCTGCGCAGGTATCAACGACCAGGGCTTGTACAGAGTGGTGGGCGTCAGTTCTAAAGTTCAGAAGCTCTTGAGCCAAATGATCGGTAAGAAAATCTCACGCGGCCTTCCAAGGCTGCCGAAGACGTCGGCGCGGGGTTCGCGAAAACGATCGACTTGCTGCAGTCGGGGCGCTGTGGCGGTGACCTTTTCCGGTCTGTCTGTTTGGGAGAGAAACAAAGAGAGCGAGGCAGTGAGGGAGAAAGAGGAAGAGAGACAGAGAGGAGAGAGAGAGAGAGAGAGACGCTTTCTGCGCGAGTGGGATTGTTCCTGCCAACGCGAACGCTACTCTGCATGCAGAAATAATACCAAAAAGTGTCATTTTATATCACAGCAAACATCTGTTCGACCAGATGGATCAAAACCGAAGAGGTGTGTTTACAGTTGTTTGGAAAGTGGGACCGGCCGCGATGAAAAGGGAGAAAGTAAAACAAGCGCTCTCTGTTCATCTGCGGCTTGCGACTGAAATGCTCTCTTTGAGCTCTTTATGCAGCGGGGCATCGGGAGGTGGAAGACGTGGGAAGGAAGGCAGCAGGGAAATGGCAGCCTCCTCCCCCGGCTCAGACACCCCCGCCCGCCCCCCTCCCCCACCCGCCCCCCCCACCCCCGCCCCCCCGTCCTCCGTCCTGTCTGCTTTCCAGGTGACCATGAAACGGGGTCTGTAGGTCACGGAATCGCTGAGCGCCCGCCCGGTGCCCGCCCGCAGCCGCCTCGTTGGCATTCCGCAGGGCTCTCGCGCCCGTGCTTGCCGGTGACACTTGGCTCACTTACCGAAGCAGGGAAATTGGAGCGGAGCCCTCCTCCGTCCCAGACTGCAGCGGGCGTGACCTCAGCCCCCCCCTCCCCTCCCCACCTAGTGCTGCGCTCTGAATGACAAGCACCCCCCTCCTTATCCCCCCGTCTCCGACGTGTCCCAAACTTCTGCCCCCCCGCGTCCCGACAGCGACTGGCGTCAGAGCGAGAGAGGGGGGCGTGGCTTTCGGAGTAGGCTGGCAACACTCCTGAATAAGGACGGCCCCCAGCTCTCTCCATCCCTCTCTTTGAAGTGTAAAGGGTGGCAGTGCAGTATAACGGTTAGGGAACCGGGGTTTTTGTAACTCAGGGGTTGCAGGTTCGATTCCCAGGTGGGGGCACTGCCATTGTACCCTTGAGCAAGGTACTTAACCTGAATCGCTTCAGCAAATATCCCAGTATAATGTATACGTGGATTGTGTGTGAGAAATGTAAACTGTGCGAGGCGCTCTGGATAAGAGCGTCTGCTAAACACCTCTAAGGTAGGCTGATGTGACGTGCGGCTGGTGTACAAAGTGGCCATGCTCAGTTCTGTCCCCCCTCAGGCCCATGATTTCAGGGTGCCAGTGTTGCAAAGTTGTTAAGGTGTCGAACCCATTACCCGCCGGTGCCAGCTTTGATTCCCGGGTGGGGCAGATCTCTTGTGCGCTTGATCGACATACTTAACCTGCATTTCCTGAGCAGGAATCCATCTGTGTAAATGTATAATAACAAGATACAGGAAACTGCCAAAATAAAGGCAACACTTTGGTAACATGGGGAGACACTGAAACGGCCCTGGCCCAGGCTAGGAGAGTCCCAGCCAGGCAGTGAGGGCACATTGGAAAGGGGAGGGCCGGGCCTATCTGCCGGTACTGGCTCTGGCGCCCCCTGACAGACATTCATGGTACTGCACCTGTTTAAAGGATTCCTTATTTAAGTGTTGCTTTTATTTTTCCAGCTGCATGTATGCTATGTGATTTGCCCTGTGTAACAGCATATGTATTATTGTAATAACTTTCATATTACATTTCTGAGCCCATATCTGCTGAGTCATGTACAGTGATTCAGTGAGTCCCATTAGTTTGTCACACAGGCTCAACTGCAATAGTGGTCACTGTGTTGATTGGTGGCCATCTTGTTACCGCCGGATGGCTGACCACGGATGTTAGTCTCATGACTTCGTAGCATGTGAAATGTGTGACCGTGTCGTTAATTAATTAATTTAAACTCCTTCCAGAGGAGAAGAACTGCAGCGAAGTGGACCTGTCTGCCTCGGAAGAGTGGGATGTGAAAACCATAACGAGTGGGTTAAAGCTGTTCCTCAGGTGAGAGCGGTGCCTTTTCACTGAGCGTCCTCGAAAAAACGCAAACCTCAACTTCAGGCTGGGGCTGAGGAATGTGTCATTTTTGGAGGTTTCCCCCCATGTGAAATAAACTTGAGAACTGTTATCCTTTTTTCCGGCCCAGATCATATTGGCGGGGCTGTGTTCAGCGATGCGACCCCACCGCCCCGTCTGGGAGGGCGTAGATAAGCACGCTGCGTCCGCCGCCGCTTCTATTCACGTCTCGGTCCACCAGTTAAGCTCTCACCGACCTGAGTCGGACGGAATCATTACCTCCCTGGGCAATGCTACCTCCAATCGTGCTTAACAGCATGCAGACCGTGGGGCTCATCTGCTGGCCAGTCAGTGCACTGGCGCGGTCCGGATTAGATAGCAAACCGTGGGGCTCATCCACACACTAGAGCAGTGTCTTAACAGCATGCAGACCGTGGGGCTCATCCACACACTAGAACAGTGTCTTAACAGGATGCAGACCGTGGGGCTCATCCACACACTAGAACAGTGTCTTAACAGCATGCAGACCGTGGGGCTCATCCACACACTAGAACAGTGTCTTAACAGGATGCAGACCGTGGGGCTCATCCACACACTAGAACAGTGCCTTAACAGCATGCAGACCGTGGGGCTCATCCACACACTAGAACAGTGTCTTAACAGCATGCAGACCGTGGGGCTCATCCCCACACTAGAGCAGTGTCTTAACAGCATGCAGACCGTGGGGCTCATCCACACACTAGAACAGTGCCTTAACAGGATGCAGACCGTGGGGCTCATCCACACACTAGAACAGTGTGGGGCTTAACAGGATGCAGACCGTGGGGCTCATCCACACACTAGAACAGTGTCTTAACAGGATGCAGACTGAACAGGCTCATCCCCACACTAGAGCAGTGTCTTAACAGGATGCAGACCGTGGGGCTCATCCACACACTAGAACAGTGTCTTAACAGGATGCAGACCGTGGGGCTCATCCACACACTAGAACAGTGCCTTAACAGGATGCAGACCGTGGGGCTCATCCACACACTAGAACAGTGCCTTTAACAGCATGCAGACAGTGCCTTAAACAGGGCTCATCCACACACTAGAACAGTGCCTTAACAGGATGCAGACCGGATGCAGACCGTGGGGCTCATCCACACACTAGAACAGTGCCTTAACAGGATGCAGACCGTGGGGCTCATCCACACACTAGAACAGTGCTTAACAGGATGCAACAGCATGCAGACTGCAGGGCTCATCCACACACCAGAACAGTGTCTTAACAGGATGAATTAATGAATGAATCAGCTGAATCTGTGATCAGACTTGAGGA
>JAINUG010000084.1:795000-802500 GCA_029706075.1 Aldrovandia affinis | reverse complement strand
TTGCTCATAAACGCCAGAGTCCTCTGTGTTCGGCGCTGTGGTCAGTGCTGTAGTGTCATCCGGCCATCTTTTTATGACACACTTCTGTTTTGGTGCCCTGTCAGAAATGCCCATAGCTTCTGCACTGCATGACATTCATATTACAGTGAAGAATTACATAACCTTTTTACTGTGAAGTACTGCATTTATTCACTGTCTCTCATGTGGAACTGACCTGGGAAAACGGCAGTTTAATTGTTCATTAAAAAAAATATTAAAGTTAAATGTGTCAATTCTTTTGGTCTGCTTTTGTTTATTTTGCAGCGTATGTATTTGTTAAATATTTATGAAATGGCATCAGTTCTCCCTCTTCACACGAACAGAGCGCGAGAGCCCAGAGTCTCGGGTAGAAGGCATCCACTACCTGGTGCACAAGCTGCCAGAGAAGAACCGGGGGATTCTGGGACAGCTGATGAAACACCTGGCCAGGTAAGTGCCCTGGAGGGGGGTCACACTCACTGTTGCCAGGTAACAGCACACGCCGGTGTTTGAGAACACGAACGCCAGTTGGTTGCCTTTAATGAAATGGAACCTGGGGAGATTACGGTCTGATTTCCTAAAGAGATTGTTGATTTCCAACCAAAAAAATGTAATCAGAATTACAGAAATTTCACAGCAATTTTAGGTTCTTGCCAAAGCTCACTTTTCAGAAACTGAATGGGAGCAAGGCAAAGATAAGCACATAATCTCTCCCCCTGGGGAAATATATAATATAATAATATTAATAATAATAATCTGACTGCATAACCCCCCCCCCCTGCAGTGTGGCGGCCCACAGCAAGCAGAACCTGATGACGGTGGCCAACCTGGGGGTGGTGTTCGGACCCACACTCATGAGGCCTCAGCAGGAGACGGTCGCTGCTATCATGGACCTCAAGTTCCAGAACATTGTGGTGGAGATCCTGATCGAGCAGCAGGAGAAGGTGAGACATCACCCTTCTACTGACTGACCCCCCCCTCATCCCCTCTACTGACTGACTCCGCCCCCCCCTCAACCCTTCTACTGACTGACTCCGCCCGTCAACCCTTCTACTGACCCCCCCAACCCTCAACCCTTCCACTGACTGACTCCACCACCTCAACTCTGGCAGTAGGGCTGACCCCCCCCAACTCCTTCAATAGGCCAGACTTCGCCCCTCACCTCCTCCGATAGGCCAGACTCCGCCCCTCCCTCCTCCGATAGGCCAGACTTCGCCCCTCACCTCCTTTGACAGGCCAGACTCCTGGGGCTCGGGCTAGCTCCTGCCAAACCTTTTCCACTTGCAGCAGGACTGGATGAGGCTGAATGGGTCTACACTTATGATATTATGGGGTAGGACAGACTCCTCCCTTCTGCATCTTTACTAGACAAAGTGGCTGTAGTGTGATAGGCTGTATATTCTTGGTGACATTAGATGATGGTGAGATATCAGCATCTTTATACAAAAGATATATAGGAGGCATATATTGCATAGGAGGCATTGTCAGCCACCCTGAAGTTTGCACAAGTGTTTGGTTGAAATGTCAAGGATTTCTCTTCGTCCAATAGAGGGCGCCCTCAGGTTTAATGCTGATGAATAGCAGTGAACCTCTCTGGTGTGCTCATGATTACATACGTTATCATCTGCAATATTTGATCAGATGAAGCCATGTAATGACACTCTGCTCACAGAGGGGGAACTATAATTCCTCTTTCAAATGCCACTAATCAGTTCATTATTCAGGTTTTATATTTTCTATAATAACTATATAATCTGCAATGAAGTTTATATTTTCACTGCTGCAATAAGAAAGTTCTATCCTGGCCCCACACGTTGTTAATTATATTTTTTAATGGTCTGCTGGGTACTAGGTGCACTGAGTGTAAGAGGAATGAGGGCTGAGTGAGAATATCAGCCTAATGTCTGGGGATTGTGGTGAGAGGTGGAGTTGCTGGGGGTGTGAAGTAGACAGGTGAGGAGAAGAGATACAGGCACACTGTATTACAGGCTCACAAACAGGTCTAATGCTGCAAACAACAGTTGAACCTGTAAAGGTCTTTGTCAGGTATAGCTTACAGGTCGAAATGTTGTGTTGCACTATTAATTGAATATGCATTTAATACAGTCTGTGAGTATCTCTTCTCTTGGTCAGTCTGTGAGAGGTCAAACCAGACTCACTCTACTGTCAGTTATTGTCTTTTCCGTCAGAAACTCTCCGCACAGTAACTCTCTCTCTCTCTCTCTCTCTCTCTCTCTCTCTCTCTCTCTCTCTCTCTCTCTCTCTCTCTCTCTCTCTCTCTCTCTCTGTCTGTCTGTCTCCTTCTCTCCTCACAGTCTCTCTCTCTCTCTCTCTCCCCACACAGTAGTAACTCTCTCTCTGTCTCTCACTCTCTCTCCGCACAGTAACTCTCTCTCCTCTCTCTCTCTCTCTCTCTCTCTCTCTCTCTCTCCTCTCAGTCTCTCTCTCTCTCTCTCTCTGTCTCTCTCTGTCTCCTTCTCTCCTCACAGTAACTGATTCTATCTCTCTCCCCACACAGTAACTGTCTTTCTCTCTGTCTCTCTCTCTCTCTCTTTCTCTCTCCTCACAGTAACTGACTCTCTCTCTCCTCTCCTCTCTCTCTCTCTCTCTCTCTCTCTCTCTCTCTCTCTCTCTCTCTCTCTCCCTCTCTCCTCACAGTAACTCTCTCTCTCTCTCTCTCTCTCTCTCTCTCGCTCTCTCTCTCCGCACAGTCTTCTCCAGGCTGTCTCTGTCCCAGTGTTTATCAGTGGAGGTTATTTTGCATTCAGGTCGATCTGTACACGATGGTAAAGTGATGAGTACCATCTGATCAGAGACCGAGTAAGACAGACAGGGCAGGTTCAATAAATCTATGATATTCGGACAGATTTTCGGAGATCCCCCTGACACGTCCCCCTCCACCGCCACGCCGTCCCACACTGGCCCGAACCGGCTGTCCAGGAAGCAGAGTGGGCATAACCGCCCACTGGCCGTCTACAATCCCCAGGTCCAGGACGTACAGACAGGTAAGGGCCACCCTGTCCACTGCCAGCCCCGCCCACTCACAGCCCCATCCTCTAACTGTGCGTTTTAACAGCCGGCGATTCTAGGCGATGAAATCGCGTTCACCCCGTGTGTTGTCACGCTTGAATGGCCTCCTCAAAGTGGTTCCGATGTGCTTACGAAATTTTAGCTTGGTAAACAAATAGTTCATCAGTGCTTATAATGTTTATGCTCTTGGAGGGAGAATCTTTATTATAAATATTAGTTGGCTAGCAGTATTGTTCCCTTCAACCATGAACCGCAAACTCAGAAGGCTTTTTACAATTGCGGCCATTTCGTTTGTCGTCATCCATGTTGACGTGTCGGAACTAGGAACCAAATTTCGGTGTGTTGTGTTGGTTCCGCGTGGAAGGTTAGGGTTAGGGTTAGGGTTAGGGTAACTAGTTGCCCAGTTGCCCGCTGTTAAAACGCAGTGTAACAGCCACACACCCCCCCTCCCCCCACGGCCACACCCCCTCACTGCCCTGCCCTCTCACAGACACACCCCTCCCCCATGGCCACACCCCCTCACTGCCCTGCCCTCTCACAGACACACCCCCTCACTGCCCTGCCCTCTCACAGACACACCCCCTCCCCCCATGGCCACACCCCCTCACTGCCCTGCCCTCTCACCCCCTCCCCCCTGCCCCCCATGGCCACACCCCTCCCCCCATGGCCACACCCCCTCACTGCCCTGCTCTCTCACCACCACACCCCCAGTGACCTGGGAGCCAGAGCTGCATTCACCAAGCAGAGAACGGTGCCAACTGTTTTTTAAGCTGAATCGACGCTGCATCAAACACCCTAGGACAGAGTGCTGTTACCACGGCAGCTATTGTGGCAATTGTGTACAGTATGACCCCGATTCTTAAATCGGTCACTCACTACTGTTAAACCTAAAGAACCCCGGGTACGCCCACCAAACGGGAGCAAGCGCATCTCAAAGATCGTAAGGGCATCTCATTTTACATTGACATTTGACATTTTAGGCATTTAGCAGACGCTCTTATCCAGAGCGACTTACACAGTTTCTTTTACATTTCTTTACATACAATCAATTTATACAGCTGGATATTTTACTGAAGCCATTCAGATTAAGTACCTTGCTCAAGGGTACAACAGCAGTGCCCCACCTGGGAATTGAACCTGCAACCTCCGAGTTACAAGCCCAGCTCCCTCACCATTACACTACACTGCCAGCCCCCTACTCTGCAATGAGTGGGCCCTCTGCCCACTACTCTACACTACTCTGCAAAGATTGTTGCCGATCATTGCAATCTGTTTAGAGTGAAATAAATATTTTGCATCTTGGAACACAGCCCTACATCTCTCCTCGAACCCAGGGCCAGGTAAGCAAGGACATGGGGACCTCTGACCCCACCCTAGTGTAATCCCACACACCCTTCCCCCCCACCTTTAAATAAAAGAGACTCAAATCTGCTCACCACATTTCTCCCCTCACTCCCTGCCAGGTTTTTACTATGGGGTGTTAACATTTTTGGATGAAATATGCGATCCTTTTTTTAACCTTTTTGTCTCTCGTCTGGGCCCAGGATAATGGTCCTTTAAAAAGGGTGTTTCACCCGGCCCCACAGAGGAGCGAAAGAGGCTTTACAATTCACGGTCACTCTCTCCTTACTCCTGATATTCATCAGCACCTCGGAACGAGCGGCCTGAAAGAAGAAGGATCTTAACACGTTATCCCGTACGGCTTTCAGACGGTGTCGGGTTTCACCTACGCCGCGCTCTGCCAACGTCAGAAATATCCGATTTTTGAGCTTGACGTAATTAAAGACCAAGTATCGTGTTTGTGTTTTATGTGGCGAAACAAAAGTTATTATATTTCTTAAAGATGTACAAAGATGGAAATAAAGATGTAGCCCAAGCAAGAAAAAGGGGAACAAATGTGTTAACAATATGTTGGCAGTGTATTAAAGATATTGCAGTTATGAACCAAAATGGTTTTCCCTTTCCTTTGAGGACAATGGGCTTGTATGCATTATGCTCTCTGTGCGGTTTGCGAGTCTTCCACACAGTTTATTGTAGATTGTATCTCCTCTGAAGTCTTGCATTAAGTCCTACTTCAAAGGTGTACACTCACCGACCCGCTATTGCAAGAACGATGACCGAGGGTTTGATTCCAAATACTGACGCTGCCTATTTTACCTGGCCCGAAAACAGCAGCGTTGGCATTTCAACAGTATCTGACCAGTAAAGTCCAAGTTGGACCAGAAATGGGCACATTTCTCTGAGTCTTGGTGTGGCCGTTCTGTAGACGGGACTCTCGTGTGTGTTTTGTCTCCAGGCGACGGCTCAAACTGCACGGCTGATGAGGGGTCCCTGGGCAGCTCTGAGTCAGTGTCGTCCAAGTCCTCCAACGCCTCTGCGTGCGGGACCCCCCCGGAGAAGCCCCCGATCCTGCAGGGGAACATGGGGTGAGCGAGTGCCCGCCCGCCCTGGGGCATGGGGACAGGGGGCCTGGCAGATATCAGTCTACCCCATGTGTCACTGTTACGCCATCTCTCTCTGTCTCTCCCTCTCTCTCTCTCTCTCTGTCTCTCCCTCTCTTTCTCTCCCTCCCTCTCTGTGTATCTGTGTGTCACTGTTTTACACCATCTCTCTCTCTCTCTCTCTCTCTCTCTCTCTCTCTCTCTCTCTCTCTCTCTATGTGTCTGTGTGTCACTGTTACACCATCCCTCTCCCTCTCTCTCTCTCTCTATGTATCTGTGTGTCACTGTTACACCATCTCTCTCTCTCTCTCTCTCTCTCTCTCTCTCTCTCTCTCTCTCTCTCCTCTCTCTCTCTCCCTCCCTCTCTCTCTCTCTCTCTCTCTCCATCTCTCTCTCTCTCTCTCTCTCTCCCTGTGTGTCACTGTTTTACACCATCTCTCTCTGTGGTGATATTGCGCTGTCCTGCTTGTTGTTAGTGGATGGTAGTGTCATCAGCTTCAGTACTAGGGCTGGGCTCATCTCTTGGCATTCCAGGGCTTTATAATGATAGGAGTGGAGCTCGCTTTTAAAATGGATCCAGAATTTTATCGCCCTTTTTTGGATGTCAATCAAGAGTGGGTATTGGCCTAGTTCTACCCTGTGTGGATTGTTCGTTGTTTTCCTTTGAAATTGTAGGATGTTTTTGCAGAACTTTTTTTTGCATGCATGCATGCAGGGTTTCTGTTGGGTGTCCCATTTGAAAAATCTGTCTGCAAGCGGACCCCACACTTCACTGCCGTAGTGCGCAATAGGTTGGATGATTGATTTGAAGGTTTTAAATCATATTCTTATAGGTAGTTGAATTTGGCCTTTTTTCTTTGTGGCATAAAATGCCCTACAGGCTTTCTCTTTCAATTAATTTACTAAGTTGAAGCTCCCTGTTGAACTGGTTTTTGTATACCCTTCTCCAGTGATCGGTGCCCTATGGTAAAGTGGCCTTTTTTTGAAATGCCATAATTTTTGTTTTGGTCATGTTTACTCATGTCAGGGCCCAGTTCTCACAGTGATGCTCTAACAGATCCAGACTCTGCTGAAGCCCTTTGTTTGGTGGGCGACAGCAGAACCAGGTCATCTGCATTGAGCAAGAATTTCATCTCTTTGTCATTTTGAGTGAGCCCAGGAGCAGCAGAATGTTCCAGCAGTTGTTGCCAGTTCATTGATATAAATATTGAATAGTGTTGGACTCAAACTGCAGCCCAATTTTTACGCTGCACTTATTTCTTGAGCACATTGAGTTTATTATCTCATATTTTTTACCCCCTGCACCACCTTCAAGAATTTGATAAAACAACCCATCGTGCCAAATTGAATCAAATTAATCAATCTCTCTCTCTCTCTCTCTCTCTCTCTCTCTCTCTCTCTCTCTCTCTCTCTCTCTATCTCTCTCTCTCTCTCTCTCTCTCTCTCTCTCTCTCTATCTCTATCTCTATCTCTATCTCTATCTCTATCTCTATCTCTCGCTCCTGGGAAATTTATTTATCCAACACACAGTCAGCTGAGAGGGATGCTGGGAGATACACAGGGGGGTGAATATGAATAATAATAATAATGTTTTTTGTGGTGATCTTATATAATTTTTTTTAAAAGTAAGACTCCTTTTCTGTATGCAATAGAGCTCCAGTCAGACTGGACATGGTGTGTGAAAGCCACTGTCCATCTGGTCCCCCCCCCCAAAAAAAAAAGTTCAAATGAAACCTTTGCCCGCGGTGCAGAGGACTACGTGAAAGGCACAAAGCACAGCCTCGTCCGTTTAAAAGACCCGGACGTGGCCTTTGCGAGCCGCGCTAAGTTCGAAGGACACTAACCTCCTTTACGTCGCCGGCGTGAGCCGTCCCACCGTCTCCCGCCCTGCTGAGTGAAGCGGAGCGGAGCGGGTGCGAGGCCGCCCGGCTCCTCTTCTGAAGCGATCGGGCGAGGAGGCTCCCCGCGCTCCGCCGAGGCTCAGACGCCGCTGATTCATTAGTCTGTGTTT